>JAUNZM010000173.1:0-65733 GCA_033459285.1 Clamator glandarius
GGTATTGTAGAAGGGTCCTAAGGGGGTTTAGTAGGGTCTGGGGGGCTTTATAAGATTTTGGGGGCCTTTATAAGGTTTTGGGGGGCTCTAGAAAGTCCGGGGGCTTTGAGAAGCACACTGGGGGATCTAAAAGGGGCTGGGGGATTTTAGAATGTTCCTGGGGGCTCTAGACGTGTCTGGGTGCTTTTAGAAGGTTCCTGGGGGGCTCTAGAAGGGTCTGGGTGCTTCTAGAGCAAAAATTTTAATTTTGCACATTTGGGGAATTCGCAGGGGTCAGCACACCCGGAGTGCAAAGGATGAGCCTGGCCTGGGAAACCCACCTGCTTGATCCTGGTGTCTCCCTGCAGGTGAGTACAAAGGCCCCAGACGCTTTAGAGCCTTTAGGGCCCTTCTAAAAGCCCCCAGACCCTTCTAGAGCACCCCAGGACCCTTCTAAAAGCCACCAGAGCCTTCTAGATGCCCCCAGGACCCTTCTAAAACCCCCAGACCCCTATAGAACACCCCAGGACAATTCTAAAAGCCTCCAGACCCTTCTAGAGCCCCCCAGTACCCTTCTAAAAGCCCCCAGACCCTTCTAGAGCCTCCCAGGACCCTTCTAAAAGCCACCAGACCCTTCTAGAGGCCTCCAGGACCTTTCGAAAAGTCTCTAGACCCTTCTAGAGCCACCCCGGAACCTTATAAAAGCCTCCAGACCATTCTAGACCCTCCCAGGACCCTTCTAAAAGACCCCAGACCCTTCTACAGCCCCCCAGAACCCTTCTAAAAGCACCCAGACCCTTCTAGAACCTCCCAGGACCCTTCAAAAAGCCCCCAGACCCTTCTAGAGTCCCCCAGGACCCTTCTAAAAGCCCCCCGACCCTTCTAGAGCCCCCCAGGACCCTTCTAAAAACCTCCAGACCCTTCCAGAGCCTCCCAGGACCCTTCTAAAAGCCCCCAGACCGTTCTAGAGGCCCCCAGGACCTTCTAAAAGACCCCAGACCCTTCTAGAGCCCCCCAGGACCCTTCTAAAAGCCCCCAGACCCTTCTAGAGCCCACCAGGACCCTTCTAAAAGCCACCAGACCCTTCTAGAGGCACTCAGGACCCCTCTTAAGGCCCCCAGACAATTTTAGAGCACCCCAGGAGCCTTCTAAAAGCCCCCAGACCTTTCTAGAGCCCTCCAGGACCCTTCTAAAAGCCACCATACCGTTCTAGAGGCCCCCAGGGCCCCTCTTAAGGCACCCGTCACTTCTAGAGCACCCCAGGACCCTTCTAAAAGCCCCCAGACCCTTCTAGAGCCCCCCAGGACCATTCTAAAAGCCCCCAGACCCTTCTAGAGCCTCCCTGGACCCTTCTAAAAGACCCCAGACACTTCTAGAGGCCCCCAGGACCCTTCTGAAAGCCCCCAGAACCTTCTAGAGCCTCCCTGGACCCTTCTAAAAGCCACCAGACCCTTCTAGAACTCCCCAGGACCCTTCTAAAATCCCCCAGACCCTTCTAGAGGCCCCAAGGGCCCCTCTAAATGTCCCCAGACCCTTCTAGAGGCCCCCAGGACCCTTCTAAAAGCACCCAGACCCTTCTAGAGGCCACTAGGACTCTTTTAAAAGCCCCCAGACCCTTCTAGAGCCACCCAGGACCCTTCTAAAAGCCCCCAGACCCTTCTAGAGCAACCCAGGACCCTTCTAAAAGCCCCCAGACCCTTCTAGAGCCCCCCAGGACCCTTCCAAAAGCCACCAGTCCCTTCCAGAGCCCCCTAGGACCCTTCTAAAAGCCCCCAGACCCTTCTAGAGCCCCCCAGGACCAATCTAATAGCACCCAGACCCTTCTAGAGCCCCCCCGGACACTTCTAATAGACCCAGACCCTTCTAGAGGCCCCCAGGACACTTCTGAAAGACCCCAGACCCTCCTAGCGGCACCCAGGACCCTTCTAAAACCCCCAGACCCTTCTAGAGACCCCCAGGACCCTTCTAAAAGCCTCCATACCCTTCTAGAGGCCCCCAGGACACTTCTAGAGGCCCCCAGACCCTTCTAGAGCCCCCCAGGACCCTTCTAAAAGTCCCCAGACCCTTCTAGAGGCCCCCAGAACACTTCTAAAGCCCCCAGACCCTTCTAGACCCTCCCCGGATCCTTCTAAAAGCACCCAGACCCTTCTAGAGCCCACAGGACCCTTCTAAATGCCTCCAGACCCTTCTAGAGCCTCCCAGGACCCTTCTAAAAGCCCCCAGACCCTTCTAGACCCTCCCAGGACCCTTCTAAAAGCCCCCAGACCATTCTAGAGGCCCCCAGGACCCTTCTAACAGCCCCCAGACCCTTCTAGAGCCCCCCAGGACCCTTCTAAATGCCCCCAGACCTCTCTAGCGCCCCCCAGGACCATTCTAATAGCCACCAGAACATTCTAGATGCACCCAGGACCCTTCTAAAAGCCACCAGACCCTTCTAGAGGCCCTCAGGACCCTTCTAAAAGTCTCTAGACCCTTCTAGAGCCACCCCGGACCCTTATAAAAGCCTCCACACCCTTCTAGAGGCACCCAGGACCCTTCTAAAAGACCCCAGACCCTTCTAGAGCCTCCCAGGACCATTCTAATAGCCCCCAGACCCTTCTAGAGGCCCCCAGGACACTTCTGAAAGCCCCCAGACCCTTCTAGAGCCCCGCAGGATCCTTCTAAAATCCCGCAGACCCTTCTAGACAGCCCCCGGATCATTCTAGAAGCACCCAGACCCTTCTAGAGTCCCCCAGGACCCTTCTAAAAGCCACTAGACCCTTCTAGAGCCACCCAGGACCCTTCTAAAAGCCTCCAGACCCATCTAGAGGCCCCCAGGACTCTTCTAAAAGCCCCCAGACCCTTCCAGATTCCCCCAGGACCCATCTAAAAGCCCCCAGACAGTTCTAGAGGCCCCCAGGACCCTTCTAAAAGCACCCAGACCCTTCTAGAGCCTCCCAGGACTCTTCTAAAAGCCTCCAGACCCTTCTAGAGCCTCCCCGGATCCTTCTAAAAGCCCCCAGACCCTTCTAGAGCCCCCCAGGACCCTTCTAAAAGCCTCCAGACCCTTCTAGAGCCTCACAGGACTCTTCTAAAAGCCCCCAGACCGTTCTAGAGGCCCCCAGGACACTTCTAAAAGCCCCCAGACCCTTCTAGAGCCCCCCAGGACCCTTCTAAAAGCCCCCAGACCCTTCTAGAACCCACCAGGACCCTTCTAAAAGCCACCAGACCCTTCTAGAGGCACCCAGGGCCACTCTTAAGGCCCCCAGACAATTTTAGAGCACCCCAGGAGCATTCTAAAAGACCCCAGACCTTTCTAGAGCCCCCGAGGAGCTATCTAAAAGCCCCCAGGCCCTTCTAGAGCCACCCAGGACCCTTCTAAAAGCACCCAGACCTTTCTAGAGCCCCCCAGGACTCTTCTAAAAGCCCCAAGACCCATCTAGAGGCACCCAGGACCCCTCTTAAGGCCCCCCGTCACGTCTAGAGCACCCCAGGACCCTTCTAAAAGCCCCCAGACCCTTCTAGAGGCACCCAGAACCCTTCTAAAAGCCCCCAGACCCTTCTACAGCCCCCCAGAACCCTTCTAAAAGCCCCCAGACACTTCTAGAGCCCCCAAGGATCCTTCTAAAAGCCCCCAGACCCTTCTATACCGTCCCCGGATCATTCTAGAAGCACCCAGACCCTTCTAGAGTCCCCCAGGACCCTTCTAAAAGCCCCCCGACCCTTCTAGAGCCACTCAAGACCCTTCTAAAAGCCTCCAGACCATTCCAGAGCCTCCCAGGACCCTTCTAAAAGCCCCCAGACCGTTCTAGAGGCCCCCAGGACCCTTCTAAAAGCCCCCAGACCCTTCTAGAGCCCCCCAGGACCCTTCTAAAAGCCCCCAGACCCTTCTAGAGCCCACCAGGACCCTTCTAAAAGCCACCAGACCCTTCTAGAGGCACTCAGGACCCCTCTTAAGGCCCCCAGACAATTTTAGAGCACCCCAGGAGCCTTCTAAAAGCCCCCAGACCTTTCTAGAGCCCTCCAGGACCCTTCTAAAAGCCACCAGACCGTTCTAGAGGCCCCGAGGGCCCCTCTTAAGGCCCCCCGTCACTTCTAGAGCACCCCAGGACCATTCTAAAAGCCCCCAGACCCTTCTAGAGCCCCCCAGGACCATTCTAAAAGCCCCCAGACCCTTATAGAGCCTCCCTGGACCCTTCTAAAAGACCCCAGACACTTCTAGAGGCCCCCAGGACCCTTCTGAAAGCCCCCAGAACCTTCTAGAGCCTCCCTGGACCCTTCTAAAAGCCCCGAGACCATTCTAGAGCTCCCCAGGACCCTTCTAAAATCCCCCAGACCCTTCTAGAGGCCCCAAGGGCCCCTCTAAATGTCCCCAGACCCTTCTAGAGGCCCCCAGGACCCTTCTAAAAGCACCCAGACCCTTCTAGAGGCCACTAGGACTCTTCTAAAAGCCCCCAGACCCTTCTAGAGCCACCCAGGACCATTCTAAAAGCCCCCAGACCCTTCTAGAGCAACCCAGGACCCTTCTAAAAGCCCCCAGACCCTTCTAGAGCCCCCCAGGACCCTTCTAAAAGCCACCAGTCCCTTCCAGAGCCCCCTAGGACCCTTCTAAAAGCCCCCAGACCCTTCTAGAGCCCCCCAGGACCCATCTAATAGCACCCAGACCCTTCTAGAGCCCCCCCGGACACTTCTAATAGACCCAGACCCTTCTAGAGGCCCCCAGGACACTTCTGAAAGACCCCAGACCCTCCTAGCGGCACCCAGGACCCTTCTAAAACCCCCAGACCCTTCTAGAGACCCCCAGGACCCTTCTAAAAGCACCCAGACCCTTCTAGAGGCCCCCAGAACACTTCTAAAGCCCCCAGACCCTTCTAGACCCTCACCGGATCATTCTAAAAGCACCCAGACCCTTCTAGAGCCCCCCAGGACCCTTCTAAATGCCTCCAGACCCTTCTAGAGCCTCCCAGGACCCGTCTAAAAGCCCCCAGACCCTTCTAGACCCTCCCAGGACCCTTCTAAAAGCCCCCAGACCCTTCTAGAGCCCCCCAGGACCCTTCTAAAAGCCCCCAGACCTTTCTAGCGCCCCCCAGGACCATTCTAATAGCCACCAGAACATTCTAGATGCACCCAGGACCCTTCTAAAAGCCACCAGACCCTTCTAGAGGCCCTCAGGACCCTTCTAAAAGTCTCTAGACCCTTCTAGAGCCAGCCCGGACCCTTATAAAAGCCTCCAGACCCTTCTAGAGGCACCCAGGACCCTTCTAAAAGACCCCAGACCCTTCTAGAGCCTCCCAGGACCATTCTAATAGCCCCCAGACCCTTCTAGAGGCCCCCAGGACACTTCTGAAAGCCCCCAGACCCTTCTAGAGACCCCCAGGACCCTTCTAAAAGCCCCCAGACCCTTCTAGAGACCCCCAGAACCTTTCTAAAAGCCCCCAGACCCTTCTAGAGCCCCCAAGGATCCTTCTAAAATCCCGCAGACCCTTCTAGACAGCCCCCGGATCATTCTAGAAGCACCCAGACCCTTCTAGAGTCCCCCAGGACCCTTCTAAAAGCCACCAGACCCTTCTAGAGCCACCCAGGACCCTTCCAAAAGCCTCCAGACCCATCTAGAGGCCCCCAGGACCCTTCTAAAAGCCCCCAGACCCTTCCAGATTCCCCCAGGACCCATCTAAAAGCCCCCAGACCCTTCTAGAGGCCCCCAGGACACTTCTAAAGCACCCAGACCCTTCTAGACCCTCCCCGGATCCTTCTAAAAGCCCCCAGACCCTTCTAGAGCCCCCCAGGACCCTTCTAAAAGCCTCCAGACCCTTCTAGAGCCTCCCAGGACTCTTCTAAAAGCCCCCAGACCCTTCTAGAGGCCCCCAGGACACTTCTAAAAGCACCCAGACCCTTCTAGTACCCCCCCAGGACCCTTCTAAAAGCCCCCAGACCCTTCTAGAACCCACCAGGACCCTTCTAAAAGCAACCAGACCCTTCTAGAGCCCCCCAGGACCCTTCTAAAAGCCCCCAGACCCTTCTAGAACCCACCAGGACACTTCTAAAAGCAACCAGACCCTTCTAGAGGCACCCAGGGCCACTCTTAAGGCCCCCAGACAATTTTAGAGCACCCCAGGAGCATTCTAAAAGACCCCAGACCTTTCTACAGCCCTCGAGGAGCTTTCTAAAAGCCCCAAGACCCTTCTAGAGCCACCCAGGACCCTTCTAAAAGCACCCAGACCCTTCTAGAGCCCCCCAGGACCCTTCTAAAAGCCCCCAGACCCATCTAGAGGCCCCCAGGACCCCTCTTAAGGTCCCCCGTCACTTCTAGAGCACCCCAGGACCCTTCTAAAAGCCCCCAGACCCTTCTAGAGCACCCCAGGACCCTTCTAAAAGCCCCAAGACCCTTTTAGAGCCTCCCTGGACCCTTCTAAAAGACCCCATCCCTTCTAGAGGCCCCCAGGACCGTTCTGAAAGCCCCCAGAACCTTCTAGAGCCCCCCAGGACCCTTCGAAAAACACCCAGGCCCTTCTAGAGCCTCCCCGGATCCTTCTAAATGCCCCCAGACCCTTCTAGAGGCCCCCAGGACCCTTCTAAAAGCCCCCATACCGTTCTAGAGCCCCCCAGGACCCTTCTAAAAGCCCCCAGACCCTTCTAGAGCCCCCTAGGTCCCTTCTAAAAGCCCCCAGACCCTTCTAGAGCCTCCCAGGACCCTTCTAAAAGCCCGCAGACACTTCTAGACCATCCCCGGATTCTTCTAAAAGCCTCCATACCCTTCTAGAGAAGCCCAGGACCCTATAAGGGCCCTCAGACCCTTCTTGAGGCAACCAGGACCCTTCCAAAAGCACCCAGACACATCTAGAGGACCCCAGGGCCCCTCTTAAGGCCCCCCGTCCATTCTAGAGCACCCCTGGACCCTTCTAAAAGCCCCCAGACCCTTCTAGAGCCACCATGGACCCTTCTAAAAGACCCCAGACCCTTCCAGAGCCAAACAGGACCCTTCTAAAAACACCCAGACCGTTCTAGAGGCCCCCAGGACCCTTCTAAAAGCCCCCAGACCCTTCTAGAGAACCCCAGGACGCTATAAAAGATCCCAGACCCTTCTAGATCCACCCAAGGACCCTTCTCAAAGACCCCAGACCCTTCTAGAGCCCCCGAGGACCCTTCTAAATGCACCCAGACCCATCTAGAGCCCCCCAGGACCGTTCTAAAAGCCCCCAGACCCTTCTAGAGACCCCCAGGACCCTTCTAAAAGCACCCAGACCCTTCTAGAGCCCCCCAGGACCCTTCTAAATGCCCCCAGACCCATCTAGAGCCCCCCAGGACGCTTCTACAAGCCCCCAGACCCTTCTAGAGCCACCCAGGATCCTTCTAAAAGCCCCCAGACCCTTTTAGAGGCTCCCAGGACCCTTTTAAAAGCCCCCAGACCCTTCTAGGGACCTCCAGGACCCTTCTAAAAGCACCCAGACCCTTCTAGAGCCCCCCAGGACCCTTCTAAAAGCCTCCAGACACTTCTAGAGGCCCCCAGGACCGTTCCAATTGCCCCCAGACCCTTCTAGAATACACCAGGACCCTTCTAAAAGCCCCCAGACCCATCTAGAGGCCACCAGGACCCTTCTAAAAGCTTCCAGACCCTTCTAGACCCTCCCAGGACCCTTCTAAAAGCCCCCAGACCCTTCTAGACCCTCCCAGGATCCTTCTAAAAGACACCAGACCGTTCTAGAGGCCCCCAGGACCCTTCTAAAAGCCCCCAGACCCATCTAGAGGCCCCCAGGACCCTTCTAAAAGACCCCAGACCCGTCTAGAGGCCCCCAGGACACTTCTGAAATCCCCCAGAACCTTCTAGAGCCCCCCAGGACCCTTCTAAAAACACCCAGACCCATCTAGAGACCCCCAGGACCCTTCTAAAAGCCCCCAGATTCTTCTAGAGACCGCCAGGACCATTCTAAAAGCCCCCAGACCCTTCTAGAGGCTCCCAAGACCCTTCTAAAAGCACCCAGACCCTTCTAGGGCCCCACAGGACCTTTCAAAAAGTCCCCAGACCCTTCTAGAGACCCCCAGGTCCCTTCTAAAAGCCCCCAGACCCTTCTAGAGCCCCCCAGGACTCTTCTACAAGACCCCAGACCCTTCTAGAGCCCCCCAGGATCCTTCTAATCGCCCCCAGACCCTTCTAGAGGCTCCCAGGACCCTTTTAAAAGCCCCCTGACCCTTCTAGAGACCTCCAGGACCCTTCTAAAAGCCCCCAGATTCTTCTAGAGACCTCCAGGACCCTTCTAAAAGCCCCCAGACCCATCTAGAGGCCACCAGGACCCGTCTAAAAGCACCCAGACCCTTCCAGATCCACCCAGGACCCTTCTAAAAGCCCCGAGACCCTTCTAGACCCTCCCAGGGCCCTTCTAAAAGCCCCCAGACCGTTCTAGAGGCCCCCAGGACCCTTCTAGAAGACACCAGACCCTTCTAGAGCCCCCCAGTACCATTCTTAAAGACCCCAGACCCTTCTAAAGACCCCCCGGACCCTTCTAAAAGACCCCAGACCCTTCTAGAGCCTTCCTGGATCCTTCTAAAAGCCCACTGACCCTTCTAGAGGACCCCAGTACCCTTAACAAAGCCCCCAGATCCTTCTAGACCCCCCCAGGACCATTCTAAAAGCACACAGAACATTCTAGAGGCCCCCAGGGCCCCTCTTAAGGCCCCCAGACCCTTCTAGAGCCCACCAGGACCCTTCTAAAAGCCCCCAGACCCTTCTAGAGCCTTCCAGGACCCTTCTGAAAGCCCCCAGACCCTTCTAGAGACCCCCAGGACCCTTTTAAAAGCCCCCAGACCATTCTAGAGCCCTCCAGGACCCTTCTGAAAACCCCAGGCCCTTCTAGAGCCCCCCAGGACCCTTTTAAAAGCCCCCAGAGCCTTCTAGATTCTCCCAGGACCCTTCTAAAAGCCCCCAGACCATTCTAGAGCCCCCCAGGACCCTTCTAAAAGCACCCAGACATTTCTAGACGCCCCCAGGACCGTTCCAAATGCCCCCAGAACCTTCTAGAGACCCCCAGGACCCTTCTAAAAGAACCCAGACCCTTCTAGAGCCCCCCAGGACCCTTCTCAAAGAACCATGACCCTTCTAGAGCCCCCCAGGTCCCTTCTAAAAGCCCCCAGACCCTTCCAGAGCCCATCTGGAACATTCTAAAAGCCTCCAGACCCTTCTAGAGGCCCCCATGACCCTTCTAAAAGCCCCCAGACCCTTCAAGATTCCCCCAGGACCTTTATAAAAACACCCAGACCATTCTAGAGTCTAACAGGACCCTTCAAAAAGCCCCCAGACACTTCTAGACCCTCCCCGGATCATTCTAAAAGCCCCCAGACCATTTTACCGCCCCCCAGGACCCTTCTAAAAGCCTCCAGACACTTCTAGAAGCACCCAGGACCCTTCCAAAAGCTCCCAGACCCTTCTAGAGCACCCCAGAACCCTTCTAAAAGCCCCCAGACCCTTCTATAGCCCTCCAGGACCCATCTAAAAGCCCCCAGACCATTCTAGAGCTCCCCAGGACCCTTCTAAAAGCCCCCAGACCCTTCTAGAGCACCCCAGGGCCCTTCTAAAATCCACCAGACCCTTCTAGAAGCCGCCAGAACCGTTCCAAATGTCCCCAGACCCTTCTAGAGGCCCCCAGAACCGTTCCAAATGCCCCCAGACCCTTCTAGATCTCCCCAGGACCATTCTAAAAGATCCCAGATATTTCTAGAGCCCCCCAGGACCATTCTAAAAGCCCCTAGACCCTTCTAGAGCCTCCCAGGACCCTTCGAAAAGCACCCTGATCCTTCTAGAGCCCCCCAGTGCCATTCTAAAAGACACCAGACACTTCTAGAGCCCCCCAGGACCATTCTAAAAGGCCCCTGACCATTCTAGAGCCACCCAGGACCCTTCTAAAAGCCCCTAGACACTTCTAGAGGCCCCCAGGACCCTTCTAAAAGCCCCCAGACCCTTCTAGAAGCACCCAGGACCCTTCTAAAAGCCCCTAGACCCTTCTAGAGCCTCCCAGGACCCTTCTAAAAGCCACCAGACCCTTCTAGAGCCCCCCAGGACCCTTCTAAAAGCCCCCAGACCCTTCTAGAGGCCCCAAGGGCCCCTCTAAAGGTCCCCAGACCCTTCTAGAGCCCCCCAGGACCCTTCTAAAAGCCCCCAGACCCTTCTAGAGGCCCCAAGGGCCCCTCTAAAGGTCCCCAGACCCTTCTAGAGCCCCCCCGGACCCTTCTAAAAGCCCCCAGACCCTTCTAGAGCACCCCAGGACCATTCTAAAAGCCCCAAGACCCTTCTAGAGCCTCCCTGGACCCTTCTAAAAGACCCCAGAACCTTCTAGAGGCCCCCAGGACCCTTCTGAAAGCCCCCAGAACCTTCTAGAGCCCCCCAGGACCATTCTAAAAACACCCAGACCCTTCTAGAGCCCCCCAGGACCGTTGGAAAAAACCCCAGATCCTTCTAGAGCCTCCCCGGATCCTTCTAAAAGCCCCCAGACCCTTCTAGAGGCCCCCATTACCCTTCTAAAAGCTCCCAGACACTTCTAGAGCCCCCCAGGACCCTTCTAAAAGCCCCCAGACCCTTCTAGAGCCTCCCAGGACCCTTCTAAAAGCCCCCAGACCCTTGTAGAGCTCCACAGGACCCTTCTAAAATGCCCCAGACCCTTCTAGAGGCCCCAAGGGCCCCTCTAAGGGTCCCCAGACCATTCTAGAGGCCCCCAGGACCCTTCTAAAAGCACCCAGACCCTTCTAGAGGCCACTAGGACCCTTCTAAAAGCCCCAGACCCTTCTAGAACCACCCAGGACCCTTCTAAAAGCCCCCAGACCCTTCTAGAGCCCCTAGGACCCTTCTAAAAGCACCCAGACCCTTCTAGATGCCCCCAGGACCCTTCTAAAGCCCCCAGACCCTTCTAGACCCTCCCCGGATCCTTCTAAAAGCACCCAGACCAATTCTAGAGCACCCCAGGACCCTTCTAAATGCCTCCAGACCCTTCTAGAGCCTCCCAGACCCTTCTAAATGACTCCAGACCCTTCTAGATCCACCCAGGGCCACTCTTAAGTCCCCCAGACCATTCTAGGACACCCCAGGACCCTTCTAAAAGCCCCCAGACCCTTCTAGACCCTCCCAGGACCCTTCTAAAAGCCCCCAGACCGTTCTAGAGTCCCCAGGACCCTTCTAAAAGCCCGGAGACACTTCTAGCCCCTCCCCGGATCCTTCTAAAAGCCTCCATACCCTTCTAGAGAAACCCAGGACCCTATAAAAACCCTCAGACCCTTCTTGAGGCAACCAGGACCCTTCCAAAAGCACCCAGACACATCTAGAGGCCCCCAGGGCCCTTATTAAGGCCCCCCGTCCCTTCTAGAGCCCCCCTGGACCCTTCTAAAAGCCCCCAGACCCTTCTAGAGCCACCCTGGACCCTTCTAAAAGACCCCAGACCCTTCCAGAGCCCCCCAGGACCCTTCTAAAAACACCCAGACCCTTCTAGAGCCACCCAGGACCGTTCTACAAGCACCCAGACCCTTCTAGAGGCACGCAGGACCCTTCTAAAAGCACCCAGACCCTTCTAGAGCCCCACAGGACCCTTCTAAAAGCCCCCAGACCATTCTAGAGCCCCACAGGACCCTTCTAATAGCCCCCAGTCCCTTCTAGATGCACGCAGGACCCTTCTAAAAGCCACCAGACCCTTCTAGGGGCACCCAGTACACTTCTAAAAGTCTCTAGACCCTTCTAGAGCACCCCCGGACCCTTCTAAAAGCATCCAGACCATTCTAGAGGCACCCAGGACCCTTCTAAAAGACCCCAGAACCTTCTAGAGACCCCCAGAATACTTCTAAAAGCCTACAGAATCTTCTAGATCCCCCCAGGAACCTTCTAAAATCCCCAGACCCATCTAGTGCCCCCCAGGACACATCTAAAAACACCCAGACCCTTCCAGAGCCCCCCAGGACCCTTCTAAAAGCCCCCAGACCCTTCTAGAGCACCCCAGGGCCTTTCTAAAATCCACCAGACCCTTCTAGAGCCTCCAAGGACCCTTCTAAAAGACACCAGACAATTCTAGAGCCCCCCAGGACCATTCTAAAAGCCCCCTGACCCTTCTAGAGACACCCAGGACCATTCTAAAAGCCCCTAGACACTTCTAGAGGCACCTAGGACCCTTCTAAAAGCCCCCAGATATTTCTAGAGAACCCAGGGACCCTTCTAATAGCCCCCTGACACTTCTAGAGCCTCCCCGGATCCTTCTAAAAGCCCCCAGACCCTTCTAGAGCCCGCCAGGACCCTTTTAAAAGCCTCCAGACCCTTCTAGAAGCACCCAGGACCCTTCTAAAAGCACCTAGACCCTTTTAGAGCCCCCCAGGACCCTTCTAAATTCCACCAGACCCTTCTAGAGGCCCCCAGGACCCTTCTTAAAGCCCCCAGACCCTTCTAGAAGCCGCCAGAACCGTTCCAAATGTCCCTAGACCCTTCTAGAGGCCCCCAGAACCGTTCCAAATGCCCCCAGACCCTTCTAGAGCTCCCAGGACCATTCTAAAAGACCCCAGATATTTCTAGAGCCCCCCAGGACCATTCTAAAAGCCCCAAGACCCTTCTAGAGCCTCCCAGGACCCTTCGAAAAGCACCCTGACCCTTCTAGAGCCCCCCAGGACCCTTCTAAAAACCTCCAGACCCTTCTAGAGCCTCCCAGGACCCTTCTAAAAGCCCCCAGACCCTTCTAGAGCCTCCCAGGACCATTCTAAAAGCCCCCAGACCGTTCTAGAGTCCCCCAGGACCCTTCTAAAAGCCCCCAGACCCTTCTAGAGGCCACCAGGACCCTTCTAAAAGCCACCAGACCCTTCTAGAGGCATCCATAGCCCCTCTTAAGGCCCCCAGACAATTTTAGATCACCCCAGGGCCCCTCTAAAGGCCCCCCGTCACTTCTAGAGCACCCCAGGACCCTTCTAAAAGCCCCCAGACCCTTCTTGAGCAACCCAGGACCATTCTAAAAGCCCCAAGACCCTTCTAGAGCCCCCCAGGACCCTTCTAAAAGCCCCCAGACCCTTCTAGAGCCCCCCAGGACCCTTCTAAAAGCACCCAGACCCTTCTAGGTCCTCCCAGGACCTTTCTAAACGCCCCCAGACCCTTCTAGAGCGCCCCAGGACCCTTCTAAAAGCCCCCAGACCCTTCTAGACCCCCCCAGGACTCTTCTAAAAGCCCCCAGACCCTTCTAGAGCCCCCCAGGATCCTTCTAATAGCGCCCAGACCATTCTAGAGGCTCCCAGGACCCTTTTAAAAGCCCCCAGACCCTTCTAGAGACCTCCAGGACCCTTCTAAAAGCACCCAGACCCTTCTAGAGCCCCCCAGGACCCATCTAAAAGCCTCCGGACACATCTAGAGGCCCCCAGGACCGTTCCAATTGCCCCCAGACCCTTCTAGAATACACCAGGACCCTTCTAAAAGTCCCCAGACTTATCTAGAGGCCACCAGGACCCGTCTAAAAGCACCCAGACCCTTCCAGATCCAGCCAGGACCCTTCTAAAAGCCCCCAGATCGTTCTAGAAGTCCCCAGGACCATTCTAAAAGCCCCCAGACCCTTCTAGAGCCCCCCAGGACCCTTCTAAAAGCCCCCAGACCATTCTAGAGCCCCCCCGGACCCTTCTAAATACACCAAGACCCTTCTAGAGGCCCCCAGGACCGTTCCAAATGCCCCCAGACCCTTCTAGAGACCCCCAGGACCTTTCTAAAATCCCGAAGAACATTCTAGAGGCCCCCAGGGTCCCTCTTAAGGCCCCCAGACCCTTCTAGATCCCCCCAGGATCCTTCTAAAAGCCCCCAGACACATCTAGAGGCCCCCAGGACCCTTCTAAAAGCCCCCAGACCCTTCTAGAGCCCCCCCGGACCCTTCTAAAAGCCCCCAGACCTTTCTAGAGCCACCCAGGACCCTTCGAAAAGCACCCAGACCCTTCTAGAGCCCCCCAGGACCCTTCTAAAAGACCCCAGATATTTCTAGAGCCTCCCAGGACCATTCTAAAAGCCACCAGACCCTTCTAGAGCCTCCCAGGACCGTTCGAAAAGCACCCTGACCATTCTAGAGCCCCCCAGGACCATTCTAAAAGACACCAGACACTTCTAGAGCCACCCAGGACCATTCTAAAAGCACCCAGACCCTTCTAGGGCCTCCCAGGAACTATCTAAACGCCCCCAGACCTTTCTAGAGCGCCCCAGGACCCTTCTAAAAGCCCCCAGACCCTTCTAGACCCCCCCCGGACCCTTCTACAAGACCCCAGACCCTTCTAGAGGCCCCCAGGATCCTTCTAATAGCACCCAGACCCTTCTAGAGGCTCCCAGGACCCTTTTAAAAGCCCCCAGACCCTTCTAGAGACCTCCAGGACCCATCTAAAAGCCTCCGGACACTTCTAGAGGCCCCCAGGACCCATCTAAAAGACCCCAGACCCTTCTAGAATACACCAGGACCCTTCTAAAAGTCCCCAGACCCATCTAGAGGACACCAGGACCCGTCTAAAAGCACCCAGACCCTTCCAGATCCAGCCAGGACCCTTCTAAAAGCCCCCAGACCCTTCTAGACCCTCCCAGGACCCTTCTAAAAGCCCCCAGATCGTTCTAGAAGTCCCCAGGACCCTTCTAAAAGACCACCGACCCTTCTAGAGCACCCCAGGACCCTTCTAAAAGACCCCAGACACTTCTAGAGCCCCCCAGGACCATTCTAAAAGCCCCTAGACATTTCTAGAGGCCCCCAGGACAATTCTAAAAGCCCCCACACCCTTCTAGAGCCTCCCAGGACCCTTCTAAAAGCCCCCAGATATTTCTAGAGCCCCCAGGGACCCTTCTAATAGCCCCCTGACACTTCTAGAGCCTCCCCGGATCCTTCTAAAAGCCCCCAGACCATTCTAGAGCCCCCCAGGACCATTTTAAAAGCCCCCAGACCCTTCTAGAAGCACCCAGGACCCTTCTAAAAGCACCTAGACCCTTCTAGAGCCCCCCAGGACCCTTCTAAAAGCCCCCAGACCCTTCTAGAGCCCCCCAGGACCCTTCTAGAAGACCCCAGATATTTCTAGAGCCCCCCAGGACCATTCTAAAAGACCCTAGACCCTTCTAGAGCCCCCCAGGACCATTCTAAAAGACACCAGACACTTCTAGAGCCCCCCAGGACCATTCTAAAAGCCCCCTGACCCTTCTAGAGCCACCCAGGACCCTTCTAAAAGCCCCTAGACACTTCTAGAGGCCCCCAGGACACTTCTCAAAGCCCCCAGACCCTTCTAGAGCCCCCCAGGACCCTTCTAAAAGCCCCCAGACCTTTCTAGAGCCACCCAGGACCCTTCTAAAAGCACCCAGACCCTTCTAGAGCCCCCCAGGACCCTTCTAAAAGAACCCAGATATTTCTAGAGCCCCCCAGGACCATTCTAAAAGCCCCCAGACCCTTCTAGAGCCACCCAGTTCCCTTCTAAAAGCCCCCAGACCCTTCTAGAAGCACCCAGGGCCCATCTAAAAGCCCCTAGACCCTTATAGAGTCTCCCGGGACCTTTCTAATAGCCACCAGACCCTTCTAGAGCCCCCCCGGACCCTTCTAAAAGCCCCCAGACACTTCTAGAGGCCCCCAGGACCCTTCTAAAAGCCCCCAGACCCTTCTAGAGCCCCCCCGGACCCTTCTAAAAGCCCCCAGACCTTTCTAGAGCCACCCAGGACGCTTCGAAAAGAACCCAGACCCTTCTAGAGCCCCCCAGGACCCTTCTAAAAGACCCCAGATATTTCTAGAGCCCCCCAGGACCATTCTAAAAGCCACCAGACCCTTCTAGAGCCTCCCAGGACCGTTCGAAAAGCACCCTGACCATTCTAGAGCCCCCCCGGACCATTCTAAAAGACACCAGACACTTCTAGAGCCCCCCAGGACCATTCTAAAAGCCCCCTGACCCTTCTAGAGCCACCCAGTTCCCTTCTAAAAGCCCCCAGACCCTTCTAGAAGCACCCAGGACCCATCTAAAAGCCCCTAGACCCTTCTAGAGTCTCCCGGGACCCTTCTAAAAGCCACCAGTCCCTTCTAGAGCTACCCAGGACCCTTCTAAAAGCCTCCAGACCCTTCTAGAGGCCCCCAGAACCGTTCCAAATGCCCCCAGACCCTTCTAGAATACACCAGGACCCTTCTAAAAGCACCCAGACCCTTCTAGAGCCTCCCAGGACCCTTCGAAAAGTACCCAGACCCTTCTAGAGCCCACAGGACCCTTCTAAAAGTCCCCAGACTCTTCTAGAGCCCCCCAGGACCCTTCTAAAAGACCCTAGACCCATCTACACCCTACCCGGACCCTTCTAATAGACCCCAGATCCTTCTAGAGCCTCCCCGGATCATTCTAAAAGCACCCAGACCCTTCTAGAGCCCCCCAGGGCCCTTCTAAAAGCAGCCAGACACTTCTAGAGCCTCCCCGGATACTTCTAAAAGCCCCCAGACCCTTCTAGAGCCCTCCAGGACCCTTCTAAAAGCCCCCAGAACCTTCTAGAGCCCCCCAGGACCCTTCTAAAAGCCCCGAGACCATTCTAGAGCCCCCCATGACCCTTCTAAAGGCACCCAGACCCTTCTAGAGGCCCCCAGAACCGTTCCAAATGCCCCCAGAACCTTCTAGAGCCCCCAAAGACCCTTCTAAAAGAACCCAGACCCTTCTAGAGCCCCCCAGGACCCTTCTCAAAGACCCCAGACCCTTCTAGAGCCCCCCAGGTCCCTTCTAAAAGCCCCCAGACCCTTCCAGAGCCCATCTGGAACATTCTAAAAGACACCAGACCCTTCTAGAGCCCCCCAGGACCCTTCTAAAAGCCTCCATACCCTTCTAGAACCACGCAGGACCCTTCTAAAAGCCCCCAGACACTTCAAGATGCCCCCAGGACCTTTATAAAAACACCCAGACCATTCTAGAGTCTAACAGGACCCGTCAAAAAGCCCCCAGACCCTTCCAGAGGCCCCAGGACCCTTCTAAAAGCCCTCAGACCCTTCTAGAGAACCCCAGGACCCTTCTAAAAGTCCCCAGACACATCTAGAGCCCACCAGGACCATTCTAAAAGATTCCAGACCCTTCTACAGCCTCCCAGGACCCTTCTAAAAGCCCCAGACCCTTCTAGAGCCTCCCAGAACACTTCTAAAAGCCCCTAGACCCTTCTAGAGCCCCCCAGGGCCCTTCTAATAGCTCCCAGACTATTCTAGAGCCCCCCAGGAGCATTCTAATAGCCCCCAGACCATCCTAGAGGCCCCCAGGACTCTTCTGAAAGCCTAGAAGTGTCTGGGTGCTTTTAGATCGGTCCTGGGGGGCTCTAGAAGGGTCTGGGGGATTTTAGAAGGGTCCTTGGGGGCTCTATAATGGTCTGGGGGCTTCTAGAAGGGTCCTGGGGGGGTCTAGAAAGGTGTGAGGGCTTTTAGAAGGGTCCTGGGAGGCTCTAGAAATGTCTGGATGCTTTTAGAAGGGTCCTGGGGTGCTCTAGAAGTGTCTGGAAGCTGTCAGAATGGTCCTGGAGGCCTCTAGAATGGTCTGGGGGCTTTTAGAAGGGTCCTAGGGGGGCTCTAGAATGGTCTGGGGGCATTTAGAAGGGTCCTGGGGGGCTCTAGAAGGGTCTGGGGGCTTTTAGAAGGGTCCTGGGGGCCTCTAGAAGGGTCTGGGGGCTTTTAGAAGGGTCCGCGGAGGCTACAGATGGGTCTGGGTGCTTTTAGAACGATACAGGGTGGGACTAGAATGGTCTGGGAGCTTTTAGAAGGGTCCTGGGTAGCTCTAGAATGGTCTGGCGGCTTTGAGAAGGGTCCTGGGGGCCTCTAGAAGGGTCTGGGGGCTTTTTGAAGGATATGGGGTGGCACTAGAAGGGTCTGGCTGATTTTTGAAGGGTCCTGGGGGGCTCTAGAAGGGTCTGGGGTCTTTTAGAATCGTATTGGGGGGCTCTAGAAGGGTTTGGAGGCTTTTAGAAGGGTCCTGGGGGCATCTAGATGGCTCTGGGGGCATTAGAAGGGTCCTGGGGGCCTCTAGAAGGGTCTGAGGGATTTTAGAAGGGTCCTGGGAGGCTCTAGAAGGGTCTGGGTGATCTTAGAAGGATCCGGGGAGGGTCTAGAAGGGTCTGTTGGATTTTAGAAGGGTCCTGGGGAGCTCTAGAAGGGTCTGAGGGATTTTAGAAGGGTCCTGGGGGGCTCTAGAAGGGTCTGTTGGCTTTTAGAAGGGTCCTGGGGAGCTCTAGAATGGTGTGGGGGCTTTCAGAAGGGTCCTGGGAGGCTCTAGAATTGTCTGGGGGCTTTTAGAAGGGTCCTGGGGAGCTCTAGAATGGTCTGGGGGCATTTAGAAGAGACCTGGGGATCTCTAGAATGGTCTGGGGGATTTTAGAAGGGTCCTGGGGATCTCTAGAAGGGTCTGGGGTCTTTCAGAAGGGTCCTGCGGGCCCCTAGAAGGGTCTTGAGGCTTTTAGAAGGGTCCTGGGGGGCTCTAGAAGGATCTGGGGGCTGTTAGAAGAGTCCTGGGGGGCTCTATAAGGGTCTGGAGTCTTTTAGAAGGGACCTGGGTGCCTCTAGAAGGGTCTAGTGTCTTTGGGAAGGGTAATACGGGCCTCTAGAAGGGTCTGGGGGATTTTAGAATGGTCCTGGAGAGCTCTAGAATGGTCTGGGTGCTTTTAGAAGGGTCCAGGGAGGCTCTAGAAGGGTCTGGGGGCTTTTAGAAGGGTCCTGGGAGGCTCTAGAAGGGTCTGGGGGCATTTAGAAGGGTCCTGGGGGGCTCTAGAAGGGTCTGGGGGCAATTAGAATGGGTTGTGGGGCTCTAGAAGGGTCTGGTGGCTTCTAGAAGGGTCCTGGGGGGCTCTAGAAGTGTCTGGGGGCTTTTATAAGGGTCCTGGGGGGCTCTAGAAGGGTCTGGGGGCTTTTAGAAGGATCCTGGGGGCCTCTAGAATGGTCTGGGGGCTTTTAGAAGGGTCCTGTGTGGCTCTGGAAGGGTCTGGGGGCTTTCAGAAGGGTCCTGGGGAGATCTAGAAGGGTCTGGGGGCTTTTAGAAGGGTCCTGTGTGGCTCTAGAATGGTCTGGGGGCTTTTAGAAGGGTCCTGGGGGGCTCTAGAAGGGTCTGGGGGCTTTTAGAAGGGTCGTGGGGGGCTCTAGAAGGGTCTGGGATCTTTCAGAAGTGTCCTGGGTGGCTCTGGAAGTGTCTGGAGGCATTTAGAATGGTCCTGGGAGGGTCTAGAAGGGTCTGGGGGCTTTTAGAAGGGTCCTGGGTGGCTCCAGAAGGGTGTGAGTGCTTTTAGAAGGGTACTGGGGGCATCTAGAAGGTTCTGGGTGTTTTAGAAGGGTCCTGGGGGCCTCTAGAATGGTCTGAGGGCAATTAGAAGGGGTTGTGGGGCTCTAGAAGGGTCTGGGGGCTTTTATAAGGGTCCTGGGGGCCTCTAGAATGGTCTGGGGGCATTTAGAAGGGTCCTGTGGGGCTCTAGAAGGGTCTGGGGGCTTTTAGAAGGGAGCTGTGGGGCTCTAGAAGGGTCTGGGGGCTTTTAGAAGGGTCGTGGGGGGCTCTAGAAGGGTCTGGGATCTTTCAGAAGTGTCCTGGGTGGCTCTGGAAGTGTCTGGAGGCTTTTAGAATGGTCCTGGGAGGGTCTAGAAGGGTCTGGGGGCTTTTAGAAGGGTCCTGTGTGGCTCTGGAAGGGTCTGGGGGCTTTCAGAAGGGTTCTGGGGGGATCTAGAAGGGTCTGGGGGCTTTTAGAAGGGTCCTGTGTGGCTCTAGAATGGTCTGGGGGCTTTTAGAAGGGTCCTGTGGGGTCTAGAAGGGTCTGGGGGCTTTTATAAGGGTCCTGGGGGCCTCTAGAAAGGTCTGGGGGCATTTAGAAGGGTCCTGTGGGGCTCTAGAAGGGTCTGGGGGCTTTTAAAAGGGTCCTGGGGGCCTCTAGAAGGGTCTGGGGGCTTTTAGAAGGGTCCTGGGGGGCTCTAGAAGTGTCTGGGGGCTTTTCGAAGGGTCCTGTGGAGCTCTAGAAGGGTCTGGGGGCTTTTAGAAGGGTCCTGGGGGGCTCTAGAAGGGTCTGGGGGCATTTAGAAGGGTCCTGGGGGGCTCTAGAATGGTCTGGGGGCTTTTAGAAGGGTCCTGTGTGGCTCTGGAAGGGTCTGGGTTCTTTCAGAAGGGTCCTGGGGTGCTCTAGAAGGGTCTGGGTGCTTTTAGAAGGGTCTTGGGGGCATCTAGAAGGGTCTGGGAGCTTTCAGAAGGGTCCTGGGTGGCTGTGGAATGGTCTGGGAGCTTTCAAAAGGGTCCTGCGGGCCTCTAGAATTGTCTGGAGGCTTTTAGAATGGTCCTCGGGGGGCTCTAGAAGGGTCTGGGGGCTTTTAGAAGGGTCCTGGGGGGCTCCAGAAGGGTGTGAGTGCTTTTAGAAGGGTCCTGGGGGCATCTAGAAGGTTCTGGGGTATTTTAGAAGTGTCCTGGGGCCTCGAGAAGGGTCTGAGGGATTTTAGAAGGGTCCTGGGAGGCTCTAGAAGGGTCTGGGTGCTTTTAGAAGGATCCGGGGAGGGTCTAGAAGGGTCTGGGGGCTTTTAGAAGCGTCCTGGGAGGCTCTAGAAGGGTCTGGGGGCTTTTAGAAGGGTCCTGGGGGGCTCTAGAAGTGTCTAGGGGCTTTTAGAAGGGTCCTGGGGAGCTCTAGAAGGGTCTGGGGGCTTTTAGAAGGATCCTGGGAGGCTCTAGAAGGGTCTGGTATCTTTTAGAATGATCCGGGGAGGGTCTAGAAGGCTCTGGGGGCATTTAGAATGGTCCTTGTGGGCTCTAGAAGGGTCTGGGGACCATTAGAGGGGCCCTGGGTGCCTCTAGAAGGGTATGGGGTATTTTAGAAGGGACCTGGGGGTCTCTAGAATGTTCTGGGTGCTTTTTGATGGGTCCTGGGGGCTCTAGAATGGTCTGGGTGCTTTTAGAAGGGTCCTGGTGGGCTCTAGAATGGACTGGGGTCTTTTAGAAGGGTTCTGGGTGGCTGTAGAAGGGTCTGGGGGCTTTTAGAATCGTCCTGGGAGGGTCTAGAAGGGTCTGAGGGCTTTTAGAAGGGTCCAGGGGGCCTCTAGAAGGTTCTGGGGTCTTTTAGAAGGTTCCTGCGGGGCTGTAGAAGGGTCCGGGTGCTTTCAGAAGAGTCCTGGGGACCTCTAGAAGGGTCTGAGTCCTTTTAGAACGGTCCTGGGTGGCTCTAGAAGGGTCTGGGGGCTTTTAGAATGGTCCTGGGGGTCTCTAGAAGGGTATGGGGGCTTTTATAGGGTCCTGGTTGCCTCTAGAAGGGTCTGGGGGCTTTCAGAATGGTCCTGGGGGCTCTAGAATGGTCTGGCGGCTTTGAGAAGGGTCCTGGGGGCCTCTAGAAGGGTCTGGGGGCTTTTTGAAGGATATGGGGTGGCTCTAGAAGGGTCTGGCTGATTTTTGAAGGGTCCTGGGTGGCTCTAGAAGGGTCTGGGGTCTTTTAGAATCGTATTGGGGGGCTCTAGAAGGGTTTGGGGGCTTTTAGAAGGGTCCTGGGGGCATCTAGATGGCTCTGGGGGCATTAGAAGGGTCCTGGGGGCCTCTAGAAGGGTCTGTTGGATTTTAGAAGGGTCCTGGGAGGCTCTAGAAGGGTCTGGGGGATTTTAGAAGGGTCCTGGGGGGCTCTAGAAGGGTCCTGGGGGGCTCTAGAAGGGTCTGGGGGCTTTTAGAAGGGTCCTGGGGAGCTCTAGAATGGTCTGGGGGATTTTAGAAGGGTCCTGGGGATCTCTAGAATGGTCTGGGGTCTTTCAGAAGGGTCCTGCGGGCTTCTAGAAGGGTCTTGAGGCTTTTAGAAGGGACCTGGGTGCCTCTAGAAGGGTCTAGTGTCTTTGGGAAGGGTCCTACGGGCCTCTAGAAGGGTCTGGGGGATTTTAGAAGGGTCCTGTCGAGCTCTAGAAGGGTCTGGGGGCTTTTAGAAGGGTCCTGGGGCCTCTAGAAGGGTCTGGGGTCTTTTAGAAGGATCCGGGGTGGCTCCAGATGGGTCTGGGTGCTTTTAGAACGATACAGGGTGGGACTAGAATGGTCTGGGAGCTTTTAGAAGGGTCCTGGGTAGCTCTAGAATGGTCTGGCGGCTTTGAGAAGGGTCCTGGGGGCCTCTAGAAGGGTCTGGGGGCTTTTTGAAGGATATGGGGTGGCACTAGAAGGGTCTGGCTGATTTTTGAAGGGTCCTGGGGGGCTCTAGAAGGGTCTGGGGTCTTTTAGAATCGTATTGGGGGGCTCTAGAAGGGTTTGGAGGCTTTTAGAAGGGTCCTGGGGGCATCTAGATGGCTCTGGGGGCATTAGAAGGGTCCTGGGTGCTTCTAGAAGGGTCTGAGGGATTTTAGAAGGGTCCTGGGAGGCTCTAGAAGGGTCTGGGTGATCTTAGAAGGATCCGGGGAGGGTCTAGAAGGGTCTGTTGGATTTTAGAAGGGTCCTGGGGAGCTCTAGAAGGGTCTGAGGGATTTTAGAAGGGTCCTGGGGGGCTCTAGAAGGGTCTGTTGGCTTTTAGAAGGGTCCTGGGGAGCTCTAGAATGGTGTGGGGGCTTTCAGAAGGGTCCTGGGAGGCTCTAGAATTGTCTGGGGGCTTTTAGAAGGGTCCTGGGGAGCTCTAGAATGGTCTGGGGGCATTTCGAAGAGACCTGGGGATCTCTAGAATGGTCTGGGGGATTTTAGAAGGGTCCTGGGGATCTCTAGAAGGGTCTGGGGTCTTTCAGAAGGGTCCTGCGGGCCTCTAGAAGGGTCTTGAGGCTTTTAGAAGGGTCCTGGGGGGCTCTAGAAGGATCTGGGGGCTGTTAGAAGAGTCCTGGGGGGCTCTATAAGGGTCTGGAGTCTTTTAGAAGGGACCTGGGTGCCTCTAGAAGGGTCTAGTGTCTTTGGGAAGGGTAATACGGGCCTCTAGAAGGGTCTGGGGGATTTTAGAATGGTCCTGGAGAGCTCTAGAATGGTCTGGGGGCTTTTAGAAGGGTCCAGGGAGGCTCTAGAAGGGTCTGGGGGCTTTTAGAAGGGTCCTGGGAGGCTCTAGAAGGGTCTGGGGGCATTTAGAAGGGTCCTGGGGGGCTCTAGAAGGGTCTGGGGGCAATTAGAATGGGTTGTGGGGCTCTAGAAGGGTCTGGTGGCTTCTAGAAGGGTCCTGGGGGGCTCTAGAAGTGTCTGGGGGCTTTTATAAGGGTCCTGGGGGGCTCTAGAAGGGTCTGGGGGCTTTTAGAAGGATCCTGGGGGCCTCTAGAATGGTCTGGGGGCTTTTAGAAGGGTCCTGTGTGGCTCTAGAATGGTCTGGGGGCTTTTAGAAGGGTCCTGGGGGGCTCTAGAAGGGTCTGGGGGCTTTTAGAAGGGTCGTGGGGGGCTCTAGAAGGGTCTGGGATCTTTCAGAAGTGTCCTGGGTGGCTCTGGAAGTGTCTGGAGGCTTTTAGAATGGTCCTGGGAGGGTCTAGAAGGGTCTGGGGGCTTTTAGAAGGGTCCTGGGTGGCTCCAGAAGGGTGTGAGTGCTTTTAGAAGGGTACTGGGGGCATCTAGAAGGTTCTGGGTGTTTTAGAAGGGTCCTGGGGGCCTCGAGAAGGGTCTGAGGGCAATTAGAAGGGGTTGTGGGGCTCTAGAAGGGTCTGGGGGCTTTTATAAGGGTCCTGGGGGCCTCTAGAATGGTCTGGGGGCATTTAGAAGGGTCCTGTGGGGCTCTAGAAGGGTCTGGGGGTTTTAGAAGGGAGCTGTGGGGCTCTAGAAGGGTCTGGGGGCTTTTAGAAGGGTCGTGGGGGGCTCTAGAAGGGTCTGGGATCTTTCAGAAGTGTCCTGGGTGGCTCTGGAAGTGTCTGGAGGCTTTTAGAATGGTCCTGGGAGGGTCTAGAAGGGTCTGGGGGCTTTTAGAAGGGTCCTGTGTGGCTCTGGAAGGGTCTGGGGGCTTTCAGAAGGGTTCTGGGGGGATCTAGAAGGGTCTGGGGGCTTTTAGAAGGGTCCTGTGTGGCTCTAGAATGGTCTGGGGGCTTTTAGAAGGGTCCTGTGGGGTCTAGAAGGGTCTGGGGGCTTTTATAAGGGTCCTGGGGGCCTCTAGAAAGGTCTGGGGGCATTTAGAAGGGTCCTGTGGGGCTCTAGAAGGGTCTGGGGGCAATTAGAAGGGGTTGTGGGGCTCTAGAAGGGTCTGGGGGCTTTTAAAAGGGTCCTGGGGGCCTCTAGAAGGGTCTGGGGGCATTTAGAAGGGTCCTGGGGGGCTCTAGAAGTGTCTGGGGGCTTTTCGAAGGGTCCTGTGGAGCTCTAGAAGGGTCTGGGGGCTTTTAGAAGGGTCCTGGGGGGCTCTAGAAGGGTCTGGGGGCATTTAGAAGGGTCCTGGGGGGCTCTAGAATGGTCTGGGGGCTTTTAGAAGGGTCCTGTGTGGCTCTGGAAGGGTCTGGGTTCTTTCAGAAGGGTCCTGGGGTGCTCTAGAAGGGTCTGGGTGCTTTTAGAAGGGTCTTGGGGGGCTCTAGAAGGGTCTGGGAGCTTTCAGAAGGGTCCTGGGTGGCTGTGGAATGGTCTGGGATCTTTCAAAAGGGTCCTGCGGGCCTCTAGAATTGTCTGGAGGCTTTTAGAATGGTCCTCGGGGGGCTCTAGAAGGTTCTTGGGGCTATTAGAAGGGTCCTGGGGGGCTCCAGAAGGGTGTGAGTGCTTTTAGAAGGGTCCTGGGGGCATCTAGAAGGTTCTGGGGTATTTTAGAAGTGTCCTGGGGCCTCGAGAAGGGTCTGAGGGATTTTAGAAGGGTCCTGGGAGGCTCTAGAAGGGTCTGGGTGCTTTTAGAAGGATCCGGGGAGGGTCTAGAAGGGTCTGGGGGCTTTTAGAAGCGTCCTGGGAGGCTCTAGAAGGGTCTGGGGGCTTTTAGAAGGGTCCTGGGGGGCTCTAGAAGTGTCTAGGGGCTTTTAGAAGGGTCCTGCGGAGCTCTAGAAGAGTCTGGGTGCTTTTAGAAGGGTACTGGGGGCCTCTAGAAGTGTCTGGGGGCTTTTATAAGGGTCCTGGGGGGCTCTAGAAGGGTCTGGGGCCATTTAGAAGGGTCCGTGGAGTCTCTAGAAGGGTCTGGGGGCTTTTAGAAGGATCCTGGGAGGCTCTAGAAGGGTCTGGTATCTTTTAGAATGATCCGGGGAGGGTCTAGAAGGCTCTGGGGGCATTTAGAATGGTCCTTGGGGGCTCTAGAAGGGTCTGGGGACCATTAGAGGGGCCCTGGGTGCCTCTAGAAGGGTATGGGGTATTTTAGAAGGGACCTGGGGGTCTCTAGAATGTTCTGGGTGCTTTTTGATGGGTCCTGGGGGCTCTAGAATGGTCTGGGTGCTTTTAGAAGGGTCCTGGTGGGCTCTAGAATGGACTGGGGTCTTTTAGAAGGGTTCTGGGTGGCTGTAGAAGGGTCTGGGGGCTTTTAGAATCGTCCTGGGAGGGTCTAGAAGGGTCTGAGGGCTTTTAGAAGGGTCCAGGGGGCCTCTAGAAGGTTCTGGGGTCTTTTAGAAGGTTCCTGCGGGGCTGTAGAAGGGTCCGGGTGCTTTCAGAAGAGTCCTGGGGACCTCTAGAAGGGTCTGAGTCCTTTTAGAACGGTCCTGGGTGGCTCTAGAAGGGTCTGGGGGCTTTTAGAATGGTCCTGGGGGTCTCTAGAAGGGTATGGGGGCTTTTATAGGGTCCTGGTTGCCTCTAGAAGGGTCTGGGGGCTTTCAGAATGGTCCTGGGGGCTCTAGAATGGTCTGGCGGCTTTGAGAAGGGTCCTGGGGGCCTCTAGAAGGGTCTGGGGGCTTTTTGAAGGATATGGGGTGGCTCTAGAAGGGTCTGGCTGATTTTTGAAGGGTCCTGGGTGGCTCTAGAAGGGTCTGGGGTCTTTTAGAATCGTATTGGGGGGCTCTAGAAGGGTTTGGGGGCTTTTAGAAGGGTCCTGGGGGCATCTAGATGGCTCTGGGGGCATTAGAAGGGTCCTGGGGGCCTCTAGAAGGGTCTGAGGGATTTTAGAAGGGTCCTGGGAGGCTCTAGAAGGGTCTGGGTGATCTTAGAAGGATCCGGGGAGGGTCTAGAAGGGTCTGTTGGATTTTAGAAGGGTCCTGGGGAGCTCTAGAAGGGTCTGGGGGATTTTAGAAGGGTCCTGGGGGGCTCTAGAAGGGTCTGGGGGCTTTTAGAAGGGTCCTGGGGAGCTCTAGAATGGTCTGGGGGCATTTAGAAGAGACCTGGGGATCTCTAGAATGGTCTGGGGGATTTTAGAAGGGTCCTGGGGATCTCTAGAAGGGTCTGGGGTCTTTCAGAAGGGTCCTGCGGGCCTCTAGAAGGGTCTTGAGGCTTTTAGAAGGGACCTGGGTGCCTCTAGAAGGGTCTAGTGTCTTTGGGAAGGGTCCTACGGGCCTCTAGAAGGGTCTGGGGGATTTTAGAAGGGTCCTGGGAGGCTCTAGAAGGGTCTGGGTGATCTTAGAAGGATCCGGGGAGGGTCTAGAAGGGTCTGTTGGATTTTAGAAGGGTCCTGGGGAGCTCTAGAAGGGTCTGGGGGATTTTAGAAGGGTCCTGGGGGGCTCTAGAAGGGTCTGGGGGCTTTTAGAAGGGTCCTGGGGAGCTCTAGAATGGTCTGGGGGCATTTAGAAGATACCTGGGGATCTCTAGAATGGTCTGGGGGATTTTAGAAGGGTCCTGGGGATCTCTAGAAGGGTCTGGGGTCTTTCAGAAGGGTCCTGCGGGCCTCTAGAAGGGTCTGGGGGATTTTAGAAGGGTCCTGTGGAGCTCTAGAAGGGTCTTAGGGCTTTTAGAAGGGTCCTGGGGCCTCTAGAAGGGTCTGGGGGCTTTTAGAAGGGTCCTGGGAGGCTCTAGAAGGGTCTGGGGGCATTTAGAAGGGTCCTGCGTGCCTCTAGAATGGTCTGGGGGCAATTAGAATGGGTTGTGGGGCTCTAGAAGGGTCTGGTGGCTTCTAGAAGGGTCCTGGGGAACTCTAGAAGTGTCTGGGGGCTTTTAGAAGGGTCCTGTGGGGATCTAGAAGGGTCTGGGGGCTTTTATAAGGGTCCTGGGGGGCTCTAGAAGGGTCTGGGGTCTTTTAGGAGGGTCCTGGGGACTCTAGAAGGGTCTGGGGGCATTTAGAATGGTCCTTGGGGGCTCTAGAAGGGTCTGGGGGCAATTAGAAGGGGTTGTGGGGCTCTAGAAGGGTCTGGGGGCTTTTAGAAGGGTCCTCTGGGGCTCTAGAAGGGTCTGGGTGCTTTTAGAAGGGTCCTGGGGGGCTCTAGAAGGGTCTGGGGCCATTTAGAAGGGTCCTGGGGCCTCTAGAATGGTCTGGGGGCTTTTAGAAGGATCCTGGGGTCCTCTAGAAGGGTCTGGGGGCTTTTAGAAGGGTCCTGTGTGGCTCTGGAAGGGTCTGGGGGCTTTCAGAAGGGTTCTGGGGGGATCTAGAAGGGTCTGGGGGCTTTTAGAAGTATCCTGTGTGGCTCTAGAATGGTCTGGGGGCTTTTAGAAGGGTCCTGGGGGGCTCTAGAAGGGTCTGGGGGCTTTTATAAGGGTCCTGGGGGGCTCTAGAAGGTCTGGGGGCATTTAGAAGGGTCCTGTGGGGCTCTAGAAGGGTCTGGGGACAATGAGAAGGGGTTGTGGGGCTCTAGAAGTGTCTGGGTGGTTTTAGAAGGGTCCTGGGGGGCTCTAGAAGTGTCTGGGTGCTTTTCGAAGTGTCCTGTGGAGCTCTAGAAGGGTCTGGGGGCTTTTAGAAAGGTCCTGGGGGGCTCTAGAAGGGTCTGGGTGCTTTTAGAAGGGTTCTGGGGGGCTCTAGAATGGTCTGGGGGCTTTTAGAAGGGTCCTGTGTGGCTCTGGAAGGGTCTGGGTGCTTTTAGAAGGGTCCTGGGGGGCTCTAGAAGGGTCTGGGGGCTTTTAGAAGGGTCCTGGGGGGCTCTAGAAGGGTCTGGGGGCTTTTAGAAGGGTCTTGGGGGCTCTAGAAGGGTCTGGGAGCTTTCAGAAGGGTCCTGGGTGGCTGTGGAATGGTCTGGGATCTTTCAAAAGGGTCCTGCGTGCCTCTAGAAGGGTCTGGAGGCTTTTAGAATGGTCCTCGGGGGGCTCTAGAAGGGTCTGGGGGCTTATTGAAGGGTCCTGGGGGGCTCCAGAAGGGTGTGAGTGCTTTTAGAAGGGTCCTGGGGGCATCTAGAAGGTTCTGGGGGATTTTAGAAGGGTCCTGGGGCCTCGAGAAGGGTCTGGGTGCTTTTAGAAGGATCCGGGGAGGGTCTAGAAGGGTCTGGGGGCTTTCAGAAGGGTCCTGGGAGGCTCTAGAAGGGTCTGGGGGCTTTTAGAAGAGTCCTGGGGAGCTCTAGAATGGTCTGGGGGCATTTAGAAGAGACCTGGGGATCTCTAGAATGGTCTGGGGGATTTTAGAAGGGTCCTGGGGATCTCTAGAAGGGTCTGGGGTCTTTCAGAAGGGTCCTGCGGGCCTCTAGAAGGGTCTTGAGGCTTTTAGAAGGGTCCTGGGGGGCTCTAGAAGGGTCAGGGGGCTGTTAGAAGAGTCCTGGGGGGCTCTATAAGGGTCTGGAGTCTTTTTGAAGGGACCTGGGTGCCTCTAGAAGGGTCTAGTGTCTTTGGGAAGGGTCCTACGGGCCTCTAGAAGGGTCTGGGGGATTTTAGAAGGGTCCTGGAGAGCTCTAGAATGGTCTGGGGGCTTTTAGAAGGGTCTAGGGAGGCTCTAGAAGGGTCTGGGGGCTTTTAGAAGGGTCCTGGGAGGCTCTAGAAGGGTCTGGGGGCATTTAGAAGGGTCCTGGGTGGCTCTAGAAGGGTCTGGGGGCAATTAGAATGGGTTGTGGGGCTCTAGAAGGGTCTGGTGGCTTCTAGAAGGGTCCTGGGGGGCTCTAGAATGGTCTGGGAGCTTTCAGAAGGGTCCTGGGTGCCTCTGGAATTGTCTGGGGTCTTTCAAATGGGTCCTGCGGGCTTCTAGAAGGGTCTGGGTGCTTTTAGAAGGGTTCTGGGGGGCTCTAGAATGGTCTGGGGGCTTTTAGAAGGGTCCTGTGTGGCTCTGGAAGGGTCTGGGTGCTTTTAGAAGGGTCCTGGGGGGCTCTAGAAGGGTCTGGGGGCTTTTAGAAGGGTCCTGGGGGGCTCTAGAAGGGTCTGGGGGCTTTTAGAAGGGTCTTGGGGGGCTCTAGAAGGGTCTGGGAGCTTTCAGAAGGGTCCTGGGTGGCTGTGGAATGGTCTGGGATCTTTCAAAAGGGTCCTGCGTGCCTCTAGAAGGGTCTGGAGGCTTTTAGAATGGTCCTCGGGGGGCTCTAGAAGGGTCTGGGGGCTTATTGAAGGGTCCTGGGGGGCTCCAGAAGGGTGTGAGTGCTTTTAGAAGGGTCCTGGGGGCATCTAGAAGGTTCTGGGGGATTTTAGAAGGGTCCTGGGGCCTCGAGAAGGGTCTGGGTGCTTTTAGAAGGATCCGGGGAGGGTCTAGAAGGGTCTGGGGGCTTTTAGAATCGTCCTGGGAGGCTCTAGAAGGGTCTGGGGGCTTTTAGAAGGGTCCTGGGGGGCTCTAGAAGTGTCTAGGGGCTCTTAGAAGGGTCCTGGGGAGCTCTAGAAGAGTCTGGGTGCTTTTAGAAGGGTACTGGGGGCCTCTAGAAGTGTCTGGGGGCTTTTATAAGGGTCCTGGGGGGCTCTAGAAGGGTCTGGGGGCATTTAGAAGGGTCCGTGGAGTCTCTAGAAGGGTCTGGGGGCTTTTAGAAGGGTCCTGGGAGGCTCTAGAAGGGTCTGGTAGCTTTTAGAATGATCCGGGGAGGGTCTAGAAGGCTCTGGGGGCATTTAGAATGGTCCTTGGGGGCTCTAGAAGGGTCTGGGACCATTAGAGTGGCCCTGGGTGCCTCTAGAAGGGTCTGGGGTATTTTAGAAGGGACCTGGGGGTTTCTAGAATGTTCTGGGTGCTTTTAGATGGGTCCTGGGGGCTCTAGAATGGTCTGGGTGCTTTTAGAAGGGTCCTGGTGGGCTCTAGAATGGACTGGGGTCTTTTAGAAGGGTTCTGGGTGGCTGTAGAAGGGTCTGGGGGCTTTTAGAATCGTCCTGGGAGGGTCTAGAAGGGTCTGAGGGCTTTTAGAAGGGTCCAGGGGGCCTCTAGAAGGTTCTGGGGTCTTTTAGATGGTTCCTGCGGGGCTGTAGAATGGTCCGGGTGCTTTCAGAAGAGTCCTGGTGGCCTCTAGAAGGGTCTGAGTCCTTTTAGAATGGTCCTGGGTGGCTCTAGAAGGGTCTGGGGGCTTTTAGAATGGTCCTGGGGGTCTCTAGAAGGGTATGGGGGCTTTTATAGGGTCCTGGTTGTCTCTAGAAGGGTCTGGGGGCTTTCAGAATGGTCCTGGGGGCTCTAGAATGGTCTGGCGGCTTTGAGAAGGGTCCTGGGGGCCTCTAGAAGGGTCTGGGGGCTTTTTGAAGGATATGGGGTGGCTCTAGAAGGGTCTGGCTGATTTTTGAAGGGTCCTGGGTGGCTCTAGAAGGGTCTGGGTTCTTTTAGAATCGTATTGGCGGGCTCTAGAAGGGTTTGGGGGCTTTTAGAAGGGTCCTGGGGGCATCTAGATTGCTCTGGGGGCATTAGAAGGGTCCTGGGGGCCTCTAGAAGGGTCTGAGGGATTTTAGAAGGGACCTGGGAGGCTCTAGAAGGGTCTGGGTGATCTTAGAAAGATTCGGGGAGGGTCTAGAAGGGTCTGTTGGATTTTAGAAGGGTCCTGGGGAGCTCTAGAAGGGTCTGGGGGATTTTAGAAGGGTCCTGGGGGGCTCTGGAAGGGTCTGTTGGCTTTTAGAAGGGTCCTGGGGAGCTCTAGAATGGTGTGGGGGCTTTCAGAAGGGTCCTGGGAGGCTCTAGAAGGGTCTGGGGGCTTTTAGAAGAGTCCTGGGGAGCTCTAGAATGGTCTGGGGGCATTTAGAAGAGACCTGGGGATCTCTAGAATGGTCTGGGGGATTTTAGAAGGGTCCTGGGGATCTCTAGAAGGGTCTGGGGTCTTTCAGAAGGGTCCTGCGGGCCTCTAGAAGGGTCTTGAGGCTTTTAGAAGGGTCCTGGGGGGCTCTAGAAGGGTCAGGGGGCTGTTAGAAGAGTCCTGGGGGGCTCTATAAGGGTCTGGAGTCTTTTTGAAGGGACCTGGGTGCCTCTAGAAGGGTCTAGTGTCTTTGGGAAGGGTCCTACGGGCCTCTAGAAGGGTCTGGGGGATTTTAGAAGGGTCCTGGAGAGCTCTAGAATGGTCTGGGGGCTTTTAGAAGGGTCTAGGGAGGCTCTAGAAGGGTCTGGGGGCTTTTAGAAGGGTCCTGGGAGGCTCTAGAAGGGTCTGGGGGCATTTAGAAGGGTCCTGGGTGGCTCTAGAAGGGTCTGGGGGCAATTAGAATGGGTTGTGGGGCTCTAGAAGGGTCTGGTGGCTTCTAGAAGGGTCCTGGGGGGCTCTAGAATGGTCTGGGAGCTTTCAGAAGGGTCCTGGGTGCCTCTGGAATTGTCTGGGGTCTTTCAAATGGGTCCTGCGGGCTTCTAGAAGGGTCTGGGTGCTTTTAGAAGGGTTCTGGGGGGCTCTAGAATGGTCTGGGGGCTTTTAGAAGGGTCCTGTGTGGCTCTGGAAGGGTCTGGGTGCTTTTAGAAGGGTCCTGGGGGGCTCTAGAAGGGTCTGGGGGCTTTTAGAAGGGTCCTGGGGGGCTCTAGAAGGGTCTGGGGGCTTTTAGAAGGGTCTTGGGGGGCTCTAGAAGGGTCTGGGAGCTTTCAGAAGGGTCCTGGGTGGCTGTGGAATGGTCTGGGATCTTTCAAAAGGGTCCTGCGTGCCTCTAGAAGGGTCTGGAGGCTTTTAGAATGGTCCTCGGGGGGCTCTAGAAGGGTCTGGGGGCTTATTGAAGGGTCCTGGGGGGCTCCAGAAGGGTGTGAGTGCTTTTAGAAGGGTCCTGGGGGCATCTAGAAGGTTCTGGGGGATTTTAGAAGGGTCCTGGTGCCTCGAGAAGGGTCTGGGTGCTTTTAGAAGGATCCGGGGAGGGTCTAGAAGGGTCTGGGGGCTTTTAGAATCGTCCTGGGAGGCTCTAGAAGGGTCTGGGGGCTTTTAGAAGGGTCCTGGGGGGCTCTAGAAGTGTCTAGGGGCTTTTAGAAGGGTCCTGGGGAGCTCTAGAAGAGTCTGGGTGCTTTTAGAAGGGTACTGGGGGCCTCTAGAAGTGTCTGGGGGCTTTTATAAGGGTCCTGGGGGGCTCTAGAAGGGTCTGGGGGCATTTAGAAGGGTCCGTGGAGTCTCTAGAAGGGTCTGGGGGCTTTTAGAAGGGTCCTGGGAGGCTCTAGAAGGGTCTGGTAGCTTTTAGAATGATCCGGGGAGGGTCTAGAAGGCTCTGGGGGCATTTAGAATGGTCCTTGGGGGCTCTAGAAGGGTCTGGGACCATTAGAGGGGCCCTGGGTGCCTCTAGAAGGGTCTGGGGTATTTTAGAAGGGACCTGGGGGTTTCTAGAATGTTCTGGGTGCTTTTAGATGGGTCCTGGGGGCTCTAGAATGGTCTGGGTGCTTTTAGAAGGGTCCTGGTGGGCTCTAGAATGGACTGGGGTCTTTTAGAAGGGTTCTGGGTGGCTGTAGAAGGGTCTGGGGGCTTTTAGAATCGTCCTGGGAGGGTCTAGAAGGGTCTGAGGGCTTTTAGAAGGGTCCAGGGGGCCTCTAGAAGGTTCTGGGGTCTTTTAGATGGTTCCTGCGGGGCTGTAGAATGGTCCGGGTGCTTTCAGAAGAGTCCTGGTGGCCTCTAGAAGGGTCTGAGTCCTTTTAGAATGGTCCTGGGTGGCTCTAGAAGGGTCTGGGGGCTTTTAGAATGGTCCTGGGGGTCTCTAGAAGGGTATGGGGGCTTTTATAGGGTCCTGGTTGTCTCTAGAAGGGTCTGGGGGCTTTCAGAATGGTCCTGGGGGCTCTAGAATGGTCTGGCGGCTTTGAGAAGGGTCCTGGGGGCCTCTAGAAGGGTCTGGGGGCTTTTTGAAGGATATGGGGTGGCTCTAGAAGGGTCTGGCTGATTTTTGAAGGGTCCTGGGTGGCTCTAGAAGGGTCTGGGTTCTTTTAGAATCGTATTGGCGGGCTCTAGAAGGGTTTGGGGGCTTTTAGAAGGGTCCTGGGGGCATCTAGATTGCTCTGGGGGCATTAGAAGGGTCCTGGGGGCCTCTAGAAGGGTCTGAGGGATTTTAGAAGGGACCTGGGAGGCTCTAGAAGGGTCTGGGTGATCTTAGAAAGATTCGGGGAGGGTCTAGAACGGTCTGTTGGATTTTAGAAGGGTCCTGGGGAGCTCTAGAAGGGTCTGGGGGATTTTAGAAGGGTCCTGGGGGGCTCTAGAAGGGTCTGTTGGCTTTTAGAAGGGTCCTGGGGAGCTCTAGAATGGTGTGGGGGCTTTCAGAAGGGTCCTGGGAGGCTCTAGAAGGGTCTGGGGGCTTTTAGAAGAGTCCTGGGGAGCTCTAGAATGGTCTGGGGGCATTTAGAAGAGACCTGGGGATCTCTAGAATGGTCTGGGGGATTTTAGAAGGGTCCTGGGGATCTCTAGAAGGGTCTGGGGTCTTTCAGAAGGGTCCTGCGGGCCTCTAGAAGGGTCTTGAGGCTTTTAGAAGGGTCCTGGGGGGCTCTAGAAGGGTCAGGGGGCTGTTAGAAGAGTCCTGGGGGGCTCTATAAGGGTCTGGAGTCTTTTTGAAGGGACCTGGGTGCCTCTAGAAGGGTCTAGTGTCTTTGGGAAGGGTCCTACGGGCCTCTAGAAGGGTCTGGGGGATTTTAGAAGGGTCCTGGAGAGCTCTAGAATGGTCTGGGGGCTTTTAGAAGGGTCTAGGGAGGCTCTAGAAGGGTCTGGGGGCTTTTAGAAGGGTCCTGGGAGGCTCTAGAAGGGTCTGGGGGCATTTAGAAGGGTCCTGGGTGGCTCTAGAAGGGTCTGGGGGCAATTAGAATGGGTTGTGGGGCTCTAGAAGGGTCTGGTGGCTTCTAGAAGGGTCCTGGGGGGCTCTAGAATGGTCTGGGAGCTTTCAGAAGGGTCCTGGGTGCCTCTGGAATTGTCTGGGGTCTTTCAAATGGGTCCTGCGGGCTTCTAGAAGGGTCTGGGTGCTTTTAGAAGGATCCAGGGAGGGTCTAGAAGGGTCTGGGGCCTTTTAGAAGGGTCCTGGGGGCTCTAGAAGGTTCTGGGGGCTTTTAGAAGGGTCATGGGGGGCTCTGGAAGGGTCTGGGGGCTTTTAGAAGGGTACTGGGGCCTCTAGAAGGGTCTGGGGGCTTTTAGAATGGTCCTGTGGGGATCTAGATTGGTCTGGGCTCTTTCAGAATGGTCCTGGGGGCCTCTAGAAGGGTCTGGAGGATTTTAGAAGGGTCCTGGGGGGCTCTAGAAGGGTCTGGGGGCATTTAGAAGGGTCCTGGTGGCTCTAGAAGGGTCTGGGGGATTTTAGAAGGGTCCTGTGGGGCTCTAGAAGAGTCTGGGGGCTTTTAGAAGGGTCCTTGGTGCCTCTAGAATTGTCTGGGGTCTTTTAGAAGGGTCCTGGGAGGCTCCAGATGAGTCTGGGTGCTTTTAGAACGATTTGGGGAGGGTCTAGAAGGGTCTGGGGGCTTTTAGAAGGGTCCTGGGGGGCTCTAGAATGGTCTGGGTGCTTTTAGAAGGTTCCTGGGAGGCTCTAGAATGGTCTGGGGGCATTTAGAATGGTCCTGCGGGGCTCTAGAAGGGTCTGGGGGCTTTTAGAAGGGTCCTGGGGGACTCTAGAAGGGTCTGGGGGATTTTAGAAGAGTCCTGGTGGTCTCTAGAAGGGTCTGGGGGATTTCAGAATGGTATCGGAGCCTCTAGAAGGGTATGGGGTCTTTTAGAAGGGTCCTGGGTGGCTCTAGAAGGGTCTGGGGTCTTTTAGAAGGGTCCTGGGGGGCTCTAGAAGGTTATGGGGCTTTGAGAAGTATTCGGGGAGGCTCTAGAAGTGTCTGGCGGCTTTTAGAAGGGTACTGGGGGCCTCTAGAAGGGTCTAGGGGCTTTTAGAAGGGTCCTGGTGGTCTCTAGAAGGGTCTGGGGATTTCAGAATGGTCCTGGGGCCTCTAGAAGGGTCTGGGGTCTTTTAGAAGGGTCCTGGGGGCCTCTAGAATGGTCTTGGTGCTTTTAGAATGGTCCTGGGCGGCTAAAGAAGGGTCTGGGGGCTTTTAGAAGGGTCCTGGGGGGCTCTAGAAGGGTCTGGGTGATTTTAGAAAGGTCCTGGGGAGGTCTAGAAGGGTCTGGGAGCCTTAACATGGGCCCTGGTTTCCTCTAGAAGGGTCTGGGGTATTTTAGAAGGGTCCTGGGAGGCTCTAGAATGGTCTGGGGGCTTTTAGATTTGTCCTGGGGGCTCTAGAAGGGTCCGGGCGCTTTTAGAAGGGTCCTGGGCTCCTCTAGAAGGGTCTGGGTGCTTTCAGACGGGTCCTGGTGGCCTCTAGAAGGTTCTTGGGGCTATTAGAAGGGTCCTGGGGTGCTCTAGAATGGTCTAGAGGGAATTTAGAAGGGTAGTGGTGGGATCTAGAAGGGTCTGAGTGCTTTTAGAAGGGTCCTGGGGTGCTCTAGAAGTGTCTGGGGGCTTTTAGAACTGTCCTGGTAGGCTCTAGAAGGGTCTGGGGGATTTTAGAAGGGTCCTGGGGAGCTCTAGAAGGGTCTGGGGGCTTTCAGAAGGGTCCTGGGGGCTCTAGATAAAAAAGGTTCCTAACCCTAACCCTAACTCTTACTCTAACCCTAACCTTAACCCTAACCCTAACCCTACCTCTAACCCTAACCCTAACCCTAACCCTAACCCTATCTCTAACTCTAACCCTAACCCTAACCCTAACCCTAACCCTAACCCTAACCCTAACCCTAACCCTAACCCTAACGCTAACCCTAAACCTAACCCTAACGCTAACCCTAACCCTAACCCTAACCCTAACCCTAACCCTAACCCTAACCCTAACCCTAACCCTAACACTAACTCTAACCCTAACCCTAACCCTAACCCTAACCCTAACACTAACTCTAACCCTAACCCTAACCCTAACCCTAACCCTAACCCTACCTCTAACCCTAACCCCAACCCTAACCCTAACCCTAACCCTAACCCTAACCCTAACCCTAACCCTAACCCTAACCCTAACACTAACACTAACTCTAACACTAACCCTAACCCTAACCCTAACCCTAACTCTAACCCCAACCCTAACCCTAACCCTAACCCTAACCCTAACTCTAACCCTAACCCTAATCCTAACCCTAACCCTAACCCTAACACTAACTCTAACTCTAACCCTAACCCTAACTCTAACCCTACCTCTAACCCTAACCCTAACCCTAACTCTAACCCTAACCCTAACCCTAACCCTAACCCTAACCCTAACTCTAATCCTAACCCTAACCCTAACCCTATCTCTAACTCTAACCCTAACCCTAACCCTAACCCTAACCCTAACCCTAACTCTAACCCTAACCCTAATCCTAACCCTAACCCTAACAATAACTCTAACTCTAACCCTAACCCTAACTCTAACCCTACCTCTAACCCTAACCCTAACCCTAACCCTAACCCTATCTCTAACTCTAACCCTAACCCTAACCCTAACCCTAACCCTAACCCTAACCCTAACCCTAACCCTAACCCTAACCCTAACCCTAACCCTAACCCTAACCCTAACCCTAACCCTAACTCTAACCCTAACCCTAACTCTAACCCTAACCCTAACCCTAACCCTAACCCTAACCCTAACCCTAACCCTAACCCTAACGCTAACCCTAACCCTAACCCTAACCCTAACTCTAATCCTAACCCTAACCCTAACCCTAACCCTAACCCTAAACCTAACTCTAACCCCTAGAAGTATCTGGGGGCTTTTAGAAGAGTCCTTGAAGGATCTAGGAGGTTCTAGGGTCTCTAAAAAGGTTCCTAAGGGGCTCCGGAAGGGTCTGGGGTCTTTTAGAATGGTCCTCGGTGGCTCTAGAAGGGTCTAGGGTATTGTAGAATGGTCCTAAGGGGGTTTAGTAGGGCCTGGGGGGCTTTATAAGATTTTGGGGGCCTTTATAAGGTTTTGGGGGGCTCTAGAATGTCCGGGGGCTTTGAGAAGCACACAGGGGGATCTAAAAGGGGCTGGGGGATTTTAGAATGTTCCTGGGGGCTCTAGACGTGTCTGGGTGCTTTTAGAAGGTTCCTGGGGGGCTCTAGAAGGGTCTGGGTGCTTCTAGAGCAAAAATTTTGATTTTGCACATTTGGGGAATTCGCAGGGCTCAGCACACCCGGAGTGCAAAGGATGAGCCTGGCCTGGGAAACCCACCTGCTTGATCCTGGTGTCTCCCTGCAGGTGAGTACAAAGGCCCCAGACCCTTTAGAGCCTTTTAGGGCCCTTCTAAAAGCCCCCAGACCCTTCTAGAGCACCCCAGGACCCTTCTAAAAGCCCCCAGACCCTTCTAGAGCACCCCAGGACCCATCTAAAAGCCCTCAGACCCTTCAAGAGGCCCCCAGGACCCTTCTAAAGCCCCCAGACCCTTCTAGAGGCCCCCAGGAGCCTTCTTAAAGCCACCAGACCCTTCTAGAGCCCCCCAGGACCCATCTAAAAGACCCCAGACCCTTCTAGAGCCCCCCAGGGCCCTTCTAAAAGCCTCCATACCCTTCTAGAGCCTCCCAGGACCGTTCTAAAAGCCCCCAGACCCTTATAGAGCCTCCCAGGAGCAGTCTAAAAGCCCCCAGACCGTTCTAGAGGCCTCCAGGACCCTTCTAAAAGCCCCCAGACCCTTCTAGAGACCCCCAGGACCTCTCTAAAAGCCCCCAGACCCTTCTAGAGCCCACCAGGACCCTTCTAAAAGCCACCAGACCCTTCTAGAGGCACCCAGGGCCCCTCTTAAGGCCCCCAGACAATTCTAGAGCACCCCAGGACCCTTCTAAAAGCCCCCAGACCCTTCTAGAGCCCCCCAGGACCCTTCTAAAAGCCCCCAGACCCTTCTAGAGGCACCCAGGTCCCCACTTAAGGCCCCCAGACCCTTTTAGAGCACCCCAGGACCCTTCTAAAAGCCCCCAGACCCTTCTAGAGACCCCCAGGACCCTTCTAAAAGCCCCCAGACCCTTCTAGACCCTCCCTGGATCCTTCTAAAAGCCCCCAGACCCATCTAGAGAACCCCAGGACCCTATAAAAGACCCCAGACCCCTCTTGAGGCAACCAGGACCCTTCCAAAAGCACCCAGACCCTTCTAGAGCCACCCAAGGACCCTTCTCAAAGACCCCAGACCCATCTAGAGGCCCCCAGGAACCCTCTTAAGGCCCCCCGTCCCTTCTAGAGCACCCCAGGACCCTTCTAAATGCCCCCAGACCCTTCTAGAGGCACCCAGGTCCCCACTTAAGGCCCCCAGACCCTTTTAGAGCACCCCAGGACCCTTCTAAAAGCACCCAGACCCTTCTAGAGACCCCCAGGACCCTTCTTAAAGCCCCCAGACACTTCTAGAAAATCCCAGGACCCTATAAAAGCCTAACAGACCCTTCTTGAGGCAACCAGGACCCTTCTAAAAGCCCCCAGACCCTTCTAGAGTCACCCAAGGACCCTTCTCAAAGACCCCAGACCTTTCTAGAGCCCCCCAGGACCCTTCTGAAAGCACCCACAACCTTCTAGAGCCCCCCAGGACACTTCTAAAAACACCCAGACCCTTCTAGAGCCCCCCAGGACCCTTCTAAAAGCCCCCAGACCCTTCTAGAGACCCCCAGGACCCTTCTGAAAGCACCCAGAACCTTCTAGAGCCCCCCAGGACACTTCTACAAGCCCCCAGACCCTTCTAGAGCCCTCCAGGACCCTTGTAATAGCCCCCAGACCCTTCTAGAGACACCCAGGACCCTTCTAAAAGCCCCTAGACCGTTCTAGAGGCACCCAGGGCCCCTCTTAAGGCCCCCAGACCCTTCTAGAGACCCCCAGGGCCCTTGTAAAAGCCCGCAGACACTTCTATACCCTCCCCGGATCTTTCTAAAAGCCCCCAGACCCTTCTAGAGAAACCCAGGACCCTATAAAAACACCCAGACCCTTCTTGAGCCAACCAGGACCCTTCTAAAAGCCCCCAGACCCTTCTAGAGTCACCCAAGGACCCTTCTCAAAGACCCCAGACCCTTCTAGAGCCCTCCAGGACCCTTCTAAAAGCCCCCAGACCCATCTAGAGACCCCCAGGGTCCTTCTTAAGGCCCCCCGTCCCTTCTAGAGCACCCCAGGACCATTCTAAAAACACCCAGACCCTTCTAGAGCACCCCAGGACCCTTCTAAAAGCCCCAAGACCATTCTAGAGCCCCCCTGGACCCTTCTAAAAGACCCCAGACCTTTCTAGAGCCCCCCAGGACCCTTCTGAAAGCACCCACAACCTTCTAGAGCCCCCCCAGGACACTTCTAAAAACACCCAGACCCTTCTAGAGCCCCCCAGGACCCTTCTAAAAGCCCGCAGACCCTTCTAGAGACCCCCAGGACCCTTCTGAAAGCACCTAGAACCTTCTAGAGCCCCCCAGGACCCGTCTAAATGTACCCAGACCATTCTACAGCATCCCAGGACCCTTCTAAAAGCCCCCAGACCCTTCTAGACACCCAGAGGACCCTTCTAAAAGCCCACAGACCATTCTAGAGCCCCCCAGGACCCTTCTCAAAGCCCCCAGACCCTTCTAGAAGCCCCCAGGACCCTTCTCAAAGCACCCAGACTCTTCTACAGCCCCCCAGGACCTTTCTAAATGCCCCAAGACCCTTCTAGAGCCCCCCTGGACCCTTCTAAAAGACCCCAGACCCTTCTAGAGGAACCCAGGACCCATCTAAAAACACCCCGACCCTTCTAGAGCCCCCCAGGACCGTTCTAAAAGCCCCCAGACCCTTCTAGAGCCTCCCAGGACCCTTCTGAAAGCCCCTGACCTTTCTAGAGCCTCCCAGGACCCTTCTAAAAGCCCCCAGACCCTTCTAGAGACCCCCAGGACCCGTCTAAAAGTACCCAGACCCTTCTAGATCATCCCAGGACCCTTCTAAAAGCCCCTGACCTTTCTAGAGCCTCCCAGGACCCTTCTAAAAGCCCCCAGACCCTTCTAGAGACCCCCAGGACCCTTCTAAAAGCCCCAAGACCATTCTAGAGCCACCCAGGACCCTTCTAAAAGAACCCAGACCCTTCTAGAGCCTCCCAGGACCTTTCTAAAAGCCCCCAGACCATTCTAGAGCCCCCCAGGACCCTTCTAAAAGCCCCCAGACGCTTCTAGAGCCCCCCATGACTCTTCTACAAGCCCTCAGACCCTTCAAACCCCCCCCGGACCCTTCTAATAGCCCCCAGACCCTTCTAGAGGCTCCCAGGACCCTTCTAAAAGAACCCAGACCCTTCGAGAGACCCCCAGGACCCTTCTTAAAGCCCCCAGACACTTCTAGAAAATCCCAGGACCCTATAAAAGCCTAACAGACCCTTCTTGAGGCAACCAGGACCCTTCTAAAAGCCCCCAGACCCTTCTAGAGTCACCCAAGGACCCTTCTCAAAGACCCCAGACCTTTCTAGAGCCCCCCAGGACCCTTCTGAAAGCACCCACAACCTTCTAGAGCCCCCCAGGACACTTCTAAAAACACCCAGACCCTTCTAGAGCCCCCCAGGACCCTTCTAAAAGCCCCCAGACCCTTCTAGAGACCCCCAGGACCCTTCTGAAAGCACCCAGAACCATCTAGAGCCCCCCAGGACACTTCTACAAGCCCCCAGACCCTTCTAGAGCCCTCCAGGACCCTTGTAATAGCCCCCAGACCCTTCTAGAGACACTCAGGACCCTTCTAAAAGCCCCTAGACCGTTCTAGAGGCACCCAGGGCCCCTCTTAAGGCCCCCAGACCCTTCTAGAGACCCCCAGGGCCCTTGTAAAAGCCCGCAGACACTTCTATACCCTCCCCGGATCTTTCTAAAAGCCCCCAGACCCTTCTAGAGAAACCCAGGACCCTATAAAAACACCCAGACCCTTCTTGAGCCAACCAGGACCCTTCTAAAAGCCCCCAGACCCTTCTAGAGTCACCCAAGGACCCTTCTCAAAGACCCCAGACCCTTCTAGAGCCCTCCAGGACCCTTCTAAAAGCCCCCAGACCCATCTAGAGACCCCCAGGGTCCTTCTTAAGGCCCCCCGTCCCTTCTAGAGCACCCCAGGACCATTCTAAAAACACCCAGACCCTTCTAGAGCACCCCAGGACCCTTCTAAAAGCACCAAGACCATTCTAGAGCCCCCCTGGACCCTTCTAAAAGACCCCAGACCTTTCTAGAGCCCCCCAGGACCCTTCTGAAAGCACCCACAACCTTCTAGAGCCCCCCCAGGACACTTCTAAAAACACCCAGACCCTTCTAGAGCCCCCCAGGACCCTTCTAAAAGCCCGCAGACCCTTCTAGAGACCCCCAGGACCCTTCTGAAAGCACCTAGAACCTTCTAGAGCCCCCCAGGACCCGTCTAAATGTACCCAGACCATTCTACAGCATCCCAGGACCCTTCTAAAAGCCCCCAGACCCTTCTAGACACCCAGAGGACCCTTCTAAAAGCCCACAGACCATTCTAGAGCCCCCCAGGACCCTTCTCAAAGCCCCCAGACCCTTCTAGAAGCCCCCAGGACCCTTCTCAAAGCACCCAGACTCTTCTACAGCCCCCCAGGACCTTTCTAAATGCCCCAAGACCCTTCTAGAGCCCCCCTGGACCCTTCTAAAAGACCCCAGACCCTTCTAGAGGAACCCAGGACCCATCTAAAAACACCCCGACCCTTCTAGAGCCCCCCAGGACCGTTCTAAAAGCCCCCAGACCCTTCTAGAGCCTCCCAGGACCCTTCTGAAAGCCCCTGACCTTTCTAGAGCCTCCCAGGACCCTTCTAAAAGCCCCCAGACCCTTCTAGAGACCCCCAGGACCCGTCTAAAAGTACCCAGACCCTTCTAGATCATCCCAGGACCCTTCTAAAAGCCCCTGACCTTTCTAGAGCCTCCCAGGACCCTTCTAAAAGCCCCCAGACCCTTCTAGAGACCCCCAGGACCCTTCTAAAAGCCCCAAGACCATTCTAGAGCCACCCAGGACCCTTCTAAAAGAACCCAGACCCTTCTAGAGCCTCCCAGGACCTTTCTAAAAGCCCCCAGACCATTCTAGAGCCCCCCAGGACCCTTCTAAAAGCCCCCAGACGCTTCTAGAGCCCCCCATGACTCTTCTACAAGCCCTCAGACCCTTCAAACCCCCCCCGGACCCTTCTAATAGCCCCCAGACCCTTCTAGAGGCTCCCAGGACCCTTCTAAAAGAACCCAGACCCTTCGAGAGGCCCCCAGGACCCTTCTAAAAGTCCCCAGACCCTTCTAGAGCCCCCCCGGACAATTCTAAAAGCCCCCAGACCCTTCTAGAGGCCCCCAGGACCCTTCTAAAAGCATCTAGACCCTTCTAGAGCCCCCCAGGACCCTTCTAAAAGCCTCCAGACCCTTCTAGAGGCACCCAGGACCCTTCTAAAAGTCACCAGACCCTTCTAGAGCCCTCCAGGACCCTTCTAAAAGCTCCCAGACCCTTCTAGACCCTCCCCGGATCCTTCTAAAAGTCCCCAGACCCTTCTAGAGCCCCCCAGGACCCCTCTAAAACCCTCCAGACCCTTCTAGAGCCCCCCAGACCCTTCTAGAAGCGACCAGATACTTCTAGAGCCACCCAAGTACCATTCTCAAAGACCCCAGACCCTTCTAGAGCCCCCCAGGACCCTTCCAATAGCACCCAGACCCTTCTAGAGGCCCCCATGGCCCCTCTTAAGGCACCCCGTCCCTTCTAGAGCACACCAGGATCCTTCTAAGAGCCCCCAGACCCTTCTAGAGCCCCCAGGACCCTTCTAAAAGACCCCAGACCCTTCTACAACCCCCCCAGGACCCATCTAATCGCCTTCAGACGCTTATAGAGCCCCCCCGGACCCTTCTAATAGCCCCCAGACCCTTCTAGAGGCCTCCAGGACCATTCTGAAAGCCCCCAGACCCTTCTAGAGGCACCCAGGACCATTCTAAAGTCCCCCAGACCCTTCTAGACCCTCCCCGGATCATTCTAAAAGCACCCAGAACATTCTAGAGCCCCCCAGGACCATTCTAGAAATCTCCAGACCCTTCTAGAGGCGCCCAGGACACTTATAAAAGCACCCAGATTTTTCTAGAGCCTCCCAGGACCCTTCTTAAAGCCCCCATACCCTTCTAGAGCCCACAGGACCCATCTAAAAGCATCCAGACCCTTCTAGAGCCCCCCAGGACCCTTCTAAAATCCCCCAGACCCTTCTAGTCCCTCCCTGGATCCATCTAAAAGACCCCAGACCCTTCTAAATCCTCCCAGGACCATTCTAAAGGCACCCAGACCCTTCTAGACCCTCCCCGGATCCTTCCAAAAGACCCGAGAACATTCTAGAGCCCCACAGGACCCTTCTAAAAGCCTCCAGACCATTCTAGAGCCCCCCAGGACCCTTCTAAAAGCACCCAGACCCTTCTAGAGCCCCCCAGGACCCGTCTAAAAGCCACCAGACCCTTCTAGAGGCACCCAGGGCCCCTCTTAAGGCCCCCAGACCATTCTAGAGCACCCCAGGACCCTTCTAAAAGACCCCAGACCTTTCTAGAGCCCCCCAGGACCCTTCTGAAAGCACCCACAACCTTCTAGAGCCCCCCAGGACACTTCTAAAAACACCCAGACCCTTCTAGAGCCCCCCAGGACCCTTCTAAAAGCCCGCAGACCCTTCTAGAGATCCCCAGGACCCTTCTGAAAGCACCCAGAACCTTCTAGAGCCCCCCAGGACCCGTCTAAATGTACCCAGACCCTTCTACAGCATCCCAGGACCCTTCTAAAATCACCTGACCATTCTAGAGCCTCCCAGGACCCTTCTAAAAGCCCCCAGACCCTTCTAGAGACCCACAGGACCCTTCTAAAAGAACCCAGACCATTCTAGAGCCCCCCAGGACCCTTCTCAAAGCCCCCAGACCCTTCTAGAAGCCCCCAGGACCCTTCTCAAAGCCCCCAGACTCTTCTACAGCCCCCCAGGACCTTTCTAAATGCCCCAAGACCCTTCTAGAGCCCCCCTGGACCCTTCTAAAAGACCCCAGACCCTTCTAGAGGAACCCAGGACCCTTCTGAAAGCACCCAGAACCTTCTAGAGCCCCCCAGGACCCATCTAAAAACACCCAGACCCTTCTAGAGCCCCCCAGGACCGTTCTAAAAGCCCCTGACCTTTCTAGAGCCTCCCAGGACCCTTCTAAAAGCCCCCAGACCCTTCTAGAGCCCCCCAGGACCCGTCTAAAAGTACCCAGACCCTTCTAGATCATCCCAGGACCCTTCTAAAAGCCCCTGACCTTTCTAGAGCCTCCCAGGACCCTTCTAAAAGCCCCCAGACCCTTCTAGAGACACCCAGGACCGTTCTAAAAGCCCCAAGACCATTCTAGAGCCACCCAGGACCCTTCTAAAAGAACCCAGACCCTTCTAGAGCCTCCCAGGACCTTTCTAAAAGCCCCCAGACCATTCTAGAGCCCCCCAGGACCCTTCTAAAAGCCCCCAGACGCTTCTAGAGCCCCCCATGACTCTTCTACAAGCCCTCAGACCCTTCAAACCCCCCCCGGACCCTTCTAATAGCCCCCAGACCCTTCTAGAGGCTCCCAGTACCCTTCTAAAAGAACCCAGACCCTTCGAGAGACCCCCAGGACCCTTCAAAAAGTCCCCAGACCCTTCTAAACCCCCCCCGGACCATTCTAAAAGCCCCCAGACCCTTCTAGAGGCCCCCAGGACCCTTCTAAAAGCATCTAGACCCTTCTAGAGCCCCCCAGGACCCTTCTAAAAGCCTCCAGACCCTTCTAGAGGCACCCAGGACCCTTCTAAAAGTCACCAGACCCTTCTAGAGCCCTCCAGAACCCTTCTAAAAGCTCCCAGACCCTTCTAGACCCTCCCCGGATCCTTCTAAAAGTCCCCAGACCCTTCTAGAGCCCCCCAGGACCCCTCTAAAACCCTCCAGACCCTTCTAGAGACACCCAGGACCCTTCTAAAAGCCCCCAGACCCTTCTAGAGCCCCCCAGGACCAATCTAATAGCCCCCAGACCCTTCTAGAGACACCCAGGACCCTTCTAAATGCCCCCAGACCCTTCTAGAGCCCCCCAGGACCAATCTAATAGCCCCCAGACCCTTCTAGAGCCCCCCAGACCCTTCTAGAAGCGACCAGATACTTCTAGAGCCACCCAAGTACCATTCTCAAAGACCCCAGACCCTTCTAGAGCCCCCCAGGACCCTTCTAAAAGCCTCCAGACCATTCTAGAGCCCCCCAGGACCCTTCTAAAAGCACCCAGACCCTTCTAGAGCCCCCCATGACCGGTCTAAAAGCCACCAGACCCTTCTAGAGGCACCCAGGGCCCCTCTTAAGGCCCCCAGACCATTCTAGAGCACCCCAGGACCCTTCTAAAAGCCCCCAGACCCTTCTAGAGCCCCCCAGGACCCTTCTAAAAGCCCGCAGACACTTCTAGACCCTCCTCGGATCCGTCTAAAAGCCCCCAGACCCTTCTAGAGACACCCAGGACCCTATAAAAGCCCACAGACCCTTATTGAGGCATCCAGGACCCTTCCAAAAGCCCCCAGACCCTCCTAGGGCCACCCAAGGACCCTTCTCAAAGACCCCAGACCCTTCTAGAGCCCCCCAGGACCCTTCTAAAGGCCCCCAGACCCTTCTAGACCCTCCCCGGATCGTTCTAAAAGCCCCCAGACCCTTCTAGAGCCCCCAAGGACCCTTCTAAAAGCCCGCAGACACTTCTATACCCTCCCCGGATCCTTCTAAAAGCCCCCAGATACTCGTAGAGAACCCCAGGACCCTATAAAAGCCCCAGACCCTTCTTGAGGCAACCAGGACCCATCCAAAAGCCCCCAGACCCTTCTAGAGCCACCCAAGGACCCTTCTCAAAGACCCCAGACCCATCTAGAGGCCCCCAGGGACCCTCTTAAGGCCCCCCGTCCCTTCTAGAGCACCCCAGGACCCTTCTAAAAGCCCCCAGACCCTTCTAGAGCACCCCAGGACCTTTCTAAATGCCCCCAGACCGTCTTAGAGCACACCAGGACCCTTCTAAAAGCCCCCAGACCCTTCTAGAGCCCCCCAGGACTCTTCTACAAGCCCCCAGACCCTTCTAGAGCCCTCCAGGACCCTTGTAATAGCCCCCAGACCCTTCTAGAGACACCCAGGACCCTTCTAAAAGCCCCTAGACCGTTCTAGAGGCACCCAGGGCCCCTCTTAAGGCCCCCAGACCCTTCTAGAGACCCCCAGGGCCCTTGTAAAAGCCCGCAGACACTTCTATACCCTCCCCGGATCCTTCTAAAAGCCCCCAGACCCTTCTAGAGAAACCCAGGACCCTATAAAAACACCCAGACCCTTCTTGAGGCAACCAGGACCCTTCTAAAAGCCCCCAGACCCTTCTAGAGTCACCCAAGGACCCTTCTCAAAGACCCCAGACCCTTCTAGAGCCCTCCAGGACCCTTCTAAAAGCCCCCAGACCCATCTAGAGACCCCCAGGGTCCTTCTTAAGGCCCCCCGTCCCTTCTAGAGCACCCCAGGACCATTCTAAAAACACCCAGACCCTTCTAGAGCACCCCAGGACCCTTCTAAAAGCCCCAAGACCATTCTAGAGCCCCCCTGGACCCTTCTAAAAGACCCTAGACCTTTCTAGAGCCCCCCAGGACCCTTCTGAAAGCACCCACAACCTTCTAGAGCCCCCCCAGGACACTTCTAAAAACACCCAGACCCTTCTAGAGCCCCCCAGGACCCTTCTAAAAGCCCGCAGACCCTTCTAGAGACCCCCAGGACCCTTCTGAAAGCACCTAGAACCTTCTAGAGCCCCCCAGGACCCGTCTAAATGTACCCAGACCATTCTACAGCATCCCAGGACCCTTCTAAAAGCCCCCAGACCCTTCTAGACACCCAGAGGACCCTTCTAAAAGCCCACAGACCATTCTAGAGCCCCCCAGGACCCTTCTCAAAGCCCCCAGACCCTTCTAGAAGCCCCCAGGACCCTTCTCAAAGCACCCAGACTCTTCTACAGCCCCCCAGGACCTTTCTAAATGCCCCAAGACCCTTCTAGAGCCCCCCTGGACCCTTCTAAAAGACCCCAGACCCTTCTAGAGGAACCCAGGACCCATCTAAAAACACCCCGACCCTTCTAGAGCCCCCCAGGACCGTTCTAAAAGCCCCCAGACCCTTCTAGAGCCTCCCAGGACCCTTCTGAAAGCCCCTGACCTTTCTAGAGCCTCCCAGGACCCTTCTAAAAGCCCCCAGACCCTTCTAGAGACCCCCAGGACCCGTCTAAAAGTACCCAGACCCTTCTAGATCATCCCAGGACCCTTCTAAAAGCCCCTGACCTTTCTAGAGCCTCCCAGGACCCTTCTAAAAGCCCCCAGACCCTTCTAGAGACCCCCAGGACCCTTCTAAAAGCCCCAAGACCATTCTAGAGCCACCCAGGACCCTTCTAAAAGAACCCAGACCCTTCTAGAGCCTCCCAGGACCTTTCTAAAAGCCCCCAGACCATTCTAGAGCCCCCCAGGACCCTTCTAAAAGCCCCCAGACGCTTCTAGAGCCCCCCATGACTCTTCTACAAGCCCTCAGACCCTTCAAACCCCCCCCGGACCCTTCTAATAGCCCCCAGACCCTTCTAGAGGCTCCCAGTACCCTTCTAAAAGAACCCAGACCCTTCGAGAGGCCCCCAGGACCCTTCTAAAAGTCCCCAGACCCTTCTAGAGCCCCCCCGGACCATTCTAAAAGCCCCCAGACCCTTCTAGAGGCCCCCAGGACCCTTCTAAAAGCATCTAGACCCTTCTAGAGCCCCCCAGGACCCCTCTAAAACCCTCCAGACCCTTCTAGAGGCACCCAGGACCCTTCTAAAAGTCACCAGACCCTTCTAGAGCCCTCCAGGACCCTTCTAAAAGCTCCCAGACCCTTCTAGACCCTCCCCGGATCCTTCTAAAAGTCCCCAGACCCTTCTAGAGCCCCCCAGAACCCCTCTAAAACCCTCCAGACCCTTCTAGAGCCCCCCAGACCCTTCTAGAAGCGACCAGATACTTCTAGAGCCACCCAAGTACCATTCTCAAAGACCCCAGACCCTTCTAGAGCCCCCCAGGACCCTTCCAATAGCACCCAGACCCTTCTAGAGGCCCCCATGGCCCCTCTTAAGGCACCCCGTCCCTTCTAGAGCACACCAGGATCCTTCTAAGAGCCCCCAGACCCTTCTAGAGCCCCCAGGACCCTTCTAAAAGACCCCAGACCCTTCTACAACCCCCCCAGGACCCATCTAATCGCCTTCAGACGCTTATAGAGCCCCCCCGGACCCTTCTAATAGCCCCCAGACCCTTCTAGAGGCCTCCAGGACCATTCTGAAAGCCCCCAGACCCTTCTAGAGGCACCCAGGACCATTCTAAAGTCCCCCAGACCCTTCTAGACCCTCCCCGGATCATTCTAAAAGCCCCCAGAACATTCTAGAGCCCCCCAGGACCATTCTAGAAATCTCCAGACCCTTCTAGAGGCGCCCAGGACACTTATAAAAGCACCCAGATTTTTCTAGAGCCTCCCAGGACCCTTCTTAAAGCCCCCATACCCTTCTAGAGCCCACAGGACCCATCTAAAAGCATCCAGACCCTTCTAGAGCCCCCCAGGACCCTTCTAAAATCCCCCAGACCCTTCTAGTCCCTCCCTGGATCCATCTAAAAGACCCCAGACCCTTCTAAATCCTCCCAGGACCCTTCTAAAGGCACCCAGACCCTTCTAGACCCTCCCCGGATCCTTCCAAAAGACCCGAGAACATTCTAGAGCCCCCCAGGACCCTTCTAAAAGCCTCCAGACCATTCTAGAGCCCCCCAGGACCCTTCTAAAAGCACCCAGACCCTTCTAGAGCCCCCCATGACCCGTCTAAAAGCCACCAGACCCTTCTAGAGGCACCCAGGGCCCCTCTTAAGGCCCCCAGACCATTCTAGAGCACCCCAGGACCCTTCTAAAAGACCCCAGACCTTTCTAGAGCCCCCCAGGACCCTTCTGAAAGCACCCACAACCTTCTAGAGCCCCCCAGGACACTTCTAAAAACACCCAGACCCTTCTAGAGCCCCCCAGGACCCTTCTAAAAGCCCGCAGACCCTTCTAGAGATCCCCAGGACCCTTCTGAAAGCACCCAGAACCTTCTAGAGCCCCCCTGGACCCTTCTAAAAGCCCCCAGACCCTTCTAGAGACCCCCAGGACCCTTCTCAAAGCCCCCAGACTCTTCTACAGCCCCCCAGGACCTTTCTAAATGCCCCAAGACCCTTCTAGAGCCCCCCTGGACCCTTCTAAAAGACCCCAGACCCTTCTAGAGGAACCCAGGACCCTTCTGAAAGCACCCAGAACCTTCTAGAGCCCCCCAGGACCCATCTAAAAACACCCAGACCCTTCTAGAGCCCCCCAGGACCGTTCTAAAAGCCCCTGACCTTTCTAGAGCCTCCCAGGACCCTTCTAAAAGCCCCCAGACCCTTCTAGAGACCCCCAGGACCCGTCTAAAAGTACCCAGACCCTTCTAGATCATCCCAGGACCCTTCTAAAAGCCCCTGACCTTTCTAGAGCCTCCCAGGACCCTTCTAAAAGCCCCCAGACCCTTCTAGAGACACCCAGGACCGTTCTAAAAGCCCCAAGACCATTCTAGAGCCACCCAGGACCCTTCTAAAAGAACCCAGACCCTTCTAGAGCCTCCCAGGACCTTTCTAAAAGCCCCCAGACCATTCTAGAGCCCCCCAGGACCCTTCTAAAAGCCCCCAGACGCTTCTAGAGCCCCCCATGACTCTTCTACAAGCCCTCAGACCCTTCAAACCCCCCCCGGACCCTTCTAATAGCCCCCAGACCCTTCTAGAGGCTCCCAGTACCCTTCTAAAAGAACCCAGACCCTTCGAGAGGCCCCCAGGACCATTCAAAAAGTCCCCAGACCCTTCTAAACCCCCCCCGGACCATTCTAAAAGCCCCCAGACCCTTCTAGGGGCCCCCAGGACCCTTCTAAAAGCATCTAGACCCTTCTAGAGCCCCCCAGGACCCTTCTAAAAGCCTCCAGACCCTTCTAGAGGCACCCAGGACCCTTCTAAAAGTCACCAGACCCTTCTAGAGCCTCCCAGGACCCTTCTAAAAGCTCCCAGACCCTTCTAGACCCTCCCCGGATCCTTCTAAAAGTCCCCAGACCCTTCTAGAGCCCCCCAGGACCCCTCTAAAACCCTAAAGACCCTTCTAGAGACACCCAGGACCCTTCTAAAAGCCCCCAGACCCTTCTAGAGCCCCCCAGGACCCTTCTAAAAGCATCTAGACCCTTCTAGAGCCCCCCAGGACCCTTCTAAAAGCCTCCAGACCCTTCTAGAGGCACCCAGGACCCTTCTAAAAGTCACCAGACCCTTCTAGAGCCTCCCAGAACCCTTCTAAAAGCTCCCAGACCCTTCTAGACCCTCCCCGGATCCTTCTAAAAGTCCCCAGACCCTTCTAGAGCCCCCCAGGACCCCTCTAAAACCCTAAAGACCCTTCTAGAGACACCCAGGACCCTTCTAAAAGCCCCCAGACCCTTCTAGAGCCCCCCAGGACCAATCTAATAGCCCCCAGACCCTTCTAGAGACACCCAGGACCCTTCTAAATGCCCCCAGACCCTTCTAGAGCCCCCCAGGACCAATCTAATAGCCCCCAGACCCTTCTAGAGCCCCCCAGACCCTTCTAGAAGCGACCAGATACTTCTAGAGCCACCCAAGTACCATTCTCAAAGACCCCAGACCCTTCTAGAGCCCCCCAGGACCCTTCCAATAGCACCCAGACCCTTCTAGAGGCCCCCATGGCCCCTCTTAAGGCACCCCGTCCCTTCTAGAGCACACCAGGATCCTTCTAAGAGCCCCCAGACCCTTCTAGAGCCCCCAGGACCCTTCTAAAAGACCCCAGACCCTTCTACAACCCCCCCAGGACCCATCTAATCGCCTTCAGACGCTTATAGAGCCCCCCCGGACCCTTCTAATAGCCCCCAGACCCTTCTAGAGGCCTCCAGGACCATTCTGAAAGCCCCCAGACCCTTCTAGAGGCACCCAGGACCATTCTAAAGTCCCCCAGACCCTTCTAGACCCTCCCCGGATCATTCTAAAAGCACCCAGAACATTCTAGAGCCCCCCAGGACCATTCTAGAAATCTCCAGACCCTTCTAGAGGCGCCCAGGACACTTATAAAAGCACCCAGATTTTTCTAGAGCCTCCCAGGACCCTTCTTAAAGCCCCCATACCCTTCTAGAGCCCACAGGACCCATCTAAAAGCATCCAGACCCTTCTAGAGCCCCCCAGGACCCTTCTAAAATCCCCCAGACCCTTCTAGTCCCTCCCTGGATCCATCTAAAAGACCCCAGACCCTTCTAAATCCTCCCAGGACCCTTCTAAAGGCACCCAGACCTTTCTAGACCCTCCCCGGATCCTTCCAAAAGACCCGAGACCATTCTAGAGCCCCCCAGGACCCTTCTAAAAGCCTCCAGACCATTCTAGAGCCCCCCAGGATCCTTCTAAAAGCACCCAGACCCTTCTAGAGCCCCCCATGACCGGTCTAAAAGCCACCAGACCCTTCTAGAGGCACCCAGGGCCCCTCTTAAGGCCCCCAGACCATTCTAGAGCACCCCAGGACCCTTCTAAAAGCACCCAGACCCTTCTAGAGCCCCCCAGGACCCTTCTAAAAGCCCGCAGACACTTCTAGACCCTCCTCGGATCCGTCTAAAAGCCCCCAGACCCTTCTAGAGACACCCAGGACCCTATAAAAGCCCACAGACCCTTATTGAGGCATCCAGGACCCTTCCAAAAGCCCCCAGACCCTCCTAGGGCCACCCAAGGACCCTTCTCAAAGACCCCAGACCCTTCTAGAGCCCCCCAGGACCCTTCTAAAGGCCCCCAGACCCTTCTAGACCCTCCCCGGATCGTTCTAAAAGCCCCCAGACCCTTCTAGAGCCCCCAAGGACCCTTCTAAAAGCCCGCAGACACTTCTATACCCTCCCCGGATCCTTCTAAAAGCCCCCAGATACTCGTAGAGAACCCCAGGACCCTATAAAAGCCCCAGACCCTTCTTGAGGCAACCAGGACCCATCCAAAAGCCCCCAGACCCTTCTAGAGCCACCCAAGGACCCTTCTCAAAGACCCCAGACCCATCTAGAGGCCCCCAGGGACCCTCTTAAGGCCCCCCGTCCCTTCTAGAGCACCCCAGGACCCTTCTAAAAGCCCCCAGACCCTTCTAGAGCACCCCAGGACCTTTCTAAATGCCCCCAGACCGTCTTAGAGCACACCAGGACCCTTCTAAAAGCCCCCAGACCCTTCTAGAGCCCCCCAGGACTCTTCTACAAGCCCCCAGACCCTTCTAGAGCCCTCCAGGACCCTTGTAATAGCCCCCAGACCCTTCTAGAGACACCCAGGACACTTCTAAAAGCCCCTAGACCGTTCTAGAGGCACCCAGGGCCCCTCTTAAGGCCCCCAGAACCTTCTAGAGACAACCAGGGCCCTTGTAAAAGCCCGCAGACACGTCTATACCATCCCCGGATCCTTCTAAAAGCCCCCAGACCCTTCTAGAGAAACCCAGGACCCTATAAAAACACCCAGACCCTTCTTGAGGCAACCAGGACCCTTCTAAAAGCCCCCAGACCCTTCTAGAGTCACCCAAGGACCCTTCTCAAAGACCCCAGACCCTTCTAGAGCCCTCCAGGACCTTTCCAAAAGCAACCAGACCAATCTAGAGACCCCCAGGGTCCCTCTTAAGGCCCCCCGTCCCTTCTAGAGCATCCCAGGACCATTCTAAAAACACCCAGACCCTTCTAGAGCACCCCAGGACCCTTCTAAAAGCCCCAAGACCCTTCTAGAGCCCCCCTGGACCCTTCTAAAAGACCCCAGACCCTTCTAGAGGAACCCAGGACCCTTCTGAAAGCACCCAGAACCTTCTAGAGCCCCCCAGGACCCATCTAAAAACACCCAGACCCTTCTAGAGCCCCCCAGGACCGATCTAAAAGCCCCCAGACCCTTCTAGAGCCCCCCAGGACCCTTCTGAAAGCACCCAGAACCTTCTAGAGCCCCCCAGGACCCGTCTAAAAGTACCCAGACCCTTCTAGATCATCCCAGGACCCTTCTAAAAGCCCCTGACCTTTCTAGAGCCTCCCAGGACCCTTCTAAAAGCCCCCAGATCCTTCTAGAGACCCCCAGGACCCTTCTAAAAGCCCCAAGACCCTTCTAGAGCCACCCAGGACCCTTCTAAAAGAACCCAGACCCTTCTAGAGCCTCCCAGGACCTTTCTAAAAGCCCCCAGACCATTCTAGAGCCCCCCAGGACCCTTCTAAAAGCCCCCAGACGCTTCTAGAGCCCCCCATGACTCTTCTACAAGCCCTCAGACCCTTCTAGAGCCCCCCAGGACCCTTCTAATAGCCCCCAGACCCTTCTAGAGGCTCCCAGTACCCTTCTAAAAGAACCCAGACCCTTCGAGAGGCCCCCAGGACCCTTCAAAAAGTCCCCAGACCCTTCTAGAGCCCCCCCGGACCATTCTAAAAGCCCCCAGACCCTTCTAGAGGCCCCCAGGACTCTTCTACAAGCCCCCAGACCTATCTAGAGCCCTCCAGGACCCTTGTAATAGCCCCCAGACCCTTCTAGAGGCACCCAGGACCCTTCTAAAAGCCCCTAGACCGTTCTAGAGGCACCCATGGCCCCTCTTAAGGCCCCCAGAACCTTCTAGAGACCCCCAGAGCCCTTCTAAAAGCCCGCAGACACTTCTATACCCTCCCCGGATCCTTCTAAAAGCCCCCAGACCCTTCTAGAGAAACGAAGGACCCTATAAAAACACCCAGACCCTTCTTGAGGCAACCAGGACCCTTCTAAAAGCCCCCAGACCCTTCTAGAGTCACCCAAGGACCCTTATCAAAGACCCCAGACCCTTCTAGAGCCCTCCAGGACCTTTCCAAAAGCCCCCAGACCCATCTAGAGACACCCAGGGTCCCTCTTAAGGCCCCCCGTCCCTTCTAGAGCATCCCAGGACCATTCTAAAAACACCCAGACCCTTCTAGAGCACCCCAGGACCCTTCTAAAAGCCCCAAGACCCTTCTAGAGCCCCCCTGGACCCTTCTAAAAGACCCCAGACCCTTCTAGAGGAACCCAGGACCCTTCTGAAAGCACCCAGAACCTTCTAGAGACCCCCAGGACCCATCTAAAAACACCCAGACCCTTCTAGAGCCACCCAGGACCGTTCTAAAAGCCCCCAGACCCTTCTAGAGCCCCCCAGGACCCTTCTGAAAGCACCCAGAACCTTCTAGAGCCCCCCAGGACCCGTCTAAAAGCCCCTGACCTTTCTAGAGCCTCCCAGGACCCTTCTAAAAGCCCCCAGACCCTTCTAGAGACCCCCAGGACCCTTCTAAAAGCCCCAAGACCCTTCTAGAGCCACCCAGGACCCTTCTAAAAGAACCCAGACCCTTCTAGAGCATCCCAGGACCTTTCTAAAAGCCCCCAGACCATTCTAGAGCCCCCCAGGACCCTTCTAAAAGCCCCCAGACGCTTCTAGAGCCCCCCATGACTCTTCTACAAGCCCTCAGACCCTTCTAGAGCCCCCCAGGACCCTTCTAATAGCCCCCAGACCCTTCTAGAGGCTCCCAGTACCCTTCTAAAAGAACCCAGACCCTTCGAGAGGCCTCCAGGACCCTTCAAAATAGTCCCCAGACCCTTCTAGAGCCCCCCCGGACCATTCTAAAAGCCCCCAGACCCTTCTAGAGGCCCCCAGGACCCTTCTAAAAGCATCTAGACCCTTCTAGAGCCCCCCAGGACCCTTCTAAAAGCCTCCAGACCCTTCTAGATGTACCCAGGACCCTTCTAAAAGACCCCAGACCCTTCTAGAGCCTCCCAGGACCCTTCTAAAAGTCACCAGACCCTTCTAGAGCCCTCCAGGACCTTTCTAAAAGCTCCCAGACCCTTCTAGACCCTGCCCGGATCCTTCTAAAAGTCCCCAGACCCTTCTAGAGCCCCCCAGGACCCCTCTAAAACCCTCCAGACCCTTCTAGAGACACCCAGGACCCTTCTAAAAGCCCCCACACCCTTCTAGAGCCCCCCAGGACCAATCTAATAGCCCCCAGACCCTTCTAGAGACACCCAGGACCCTTCTAAAAGCCCCCAGACCCTTCTAGAGCCCCCCAGGACCAATCTAATAGCCCCCAGACCCTTCTAGAGCCCCCCAGACCCTTCTAGAAGCGACCAGATACTTCTAGAGCCACCCAAGTACCATTCTCAAAGACCCCAGACCCTTCTAGAGCCCCCCAGGACCCTTCCAATAGCACCCAGACCCTTCTAGAGGCCCCCATGGCCCCTCTTAAGGCACCCCGTCCCTTCTAGAGCACACCAGGATACTTCTAAGAGCCCCCAGACCCTTCTAGAGCCCCCAGGACCCTTCTAAAAGACCCCAGACCCTTCTACAACCCCCCCAGGACCCATCTAATCGCCTTCAGACGCTTATAGAGCCCCCCCGGACCCTTCTAATAGCCCCCAGACCCTTCTAGAGGCCTCCAGGACCATTCTGAAAGCCCCCAGACCCTTCTAGAGGCACCCAGGACCATTCTAAAGTCCCCCAGACCCTTCTAGACCCTCCCCGGATCATTCTAAAAGCCCCCAGAACATTCTAGAGCCCCCCAGGACCATTCTAGAAATCTCCAGACCCTTCTAGAGGCGCCCAGGACACTTATAAAAGCACCCAGATTTTTCTAGAGCCTCCCAGGACCCTTCTTAAAGCCCCCATACCCTTCTAGAGCCCACAGGACCCATCTAAAAGCATCCAGACCCTTCTAGAGCCCCCCAGGACCCTTCTAAAATCCCCCAGACCCTTCTAGTCCCTCCCTGGATCCATCTAAAAGACCCCAGACCCTTCTAAATCCTCCCAAGACCCTTCTAAAGGCACCCAGACCCTTCTAGACCCTCCCCGGATCCTTCCAAAAGACCCCAGACCATTCTAGAGCCCCCCAGGACCCTTCTAAAAGCCTCCAGACCATTCTAGAGCCCCCCAGGACCCTTCTAAAAGCACCCAGACCCTTCTAGAGCCCCCCATGACCCGTCTAAAAGCCACCAGACCCTTCTAGAGGCACCCAGGGCCCCTCTTAAGGCCCCCAGACCATTCAAGAGCACCCCAGGACCCTTCTAAAAGCCCCCAGACCCTTCTAGAGCCCCCCAGGACCCTTCTAAAAGCCCGCAGACACTTCTAGACCCTCCTCGGATCCGTCTAAAAGCCCCCAGACCCTTCTAGAGACACCCAGGACCCTATAAAAGCCCACAGACCCTTATTGAGGCATCCAGGACCCTTCCAAAAGCCCCCAGACCCTCCTAGGGCCACCCAAGGACCCTTCTCAAAGACCCCAGACCCTTCTAGAGCCCCCCAGGACCCTTCTAAAGGCCCCCAGACCCTTCTAGACCCTCCCCGGATCGTTCTAAAAGCCCCCAGACCCTTCTAGAGCCCCCCAGGACCCTTCTAAAAGCCCGCAGACACTTCTATACCCTACCCGGATCCTTCTAAAAGCCCCCAGATACTCCTAGAGAACCCCAGGACCCTATAAAAGCCCCAGACCCTTCTTGAGGCAACCAGGACCCATCCAAAAGCCCCCAGACCCTTCTAGAGACACCCAAGGACCCTTCTCAAAGACCCCAGACCCATCTAGAGGCCCCCAGGGACCCTCTTAAGGCTCCCCGTCCCTTCTAGAGCACCCCAGGACCCTTCTAAAAGCCCCCAGACCCTTCTAGAGCACCCCAGGACCTTTCTAAATGCCCCCAGACCTTCCTAGAGCACACCAGGACCCTTCTAAAAGCCCCCAGACCTATCTAGATCCCCCCAGGACTCTTCTACAAGCCCCCAGACCCTTCTAGAGCCCTCCAGGACCCTTGTAATAGCCCCCAGACCCTTGTAGAGACACCCAGGACCCTTCTAAAAGCCCCTAGACCGTTCTAGAGGCACCCAGGGCCCCTCTTAAGGCCCCCAGACCCTTCTAGAGACCCCCAGGGCCTTTGTAAAAGCCCGCAGACACTTCTATACCCTCCCCGGATCCTTCTAAAAGCCCCCAGACCCTTCTAGAGAAACCCAGGACCCTATAAAAACACCCAGACCCTTCTTGAGGCAACCAGGACCCTTCTAAAAGCCCCCAGACCCTTCTAGAGTCACCCAAAGACCCTTCTCAAAGACCCCAGACCCTTCTAGAGCCCTCCAGGACCCTTCTAAAAGCCCCCAGACCCATCTAGAGACCCCCAGGGTCCCTCTTAAGGCCCCCCGTCCCTTCTAGAGCATCCCAGGACCATTCTAAAAACACCCAGACGCTTCTAGAGCACCCCAGGACCCTTCTAAAAGCCCCAAGACCCTTCTAGAGCCCCCCTGGACCCTTCTAAAAGACCCCAGACCCTTCTAGAGGAACCCAGGACCCTTCTGAAAGCACCCAGAACCTTCTAGAGCCCCCCAGGACCCATCTAAAAACACCCAGACCCTTCTAGAGCCCCCCAGTACCCTTCTAAAAGCCCCCAGACCCTTCTAGAGCCCCCCAGGACCTTTCTGAATGCACCCAGAACCTTCTAGAGCCCCCCAGGACCCGTCTAAAAGTACCCAGACCCTTCTAGATCATCCCAGGACCCTTCTAAAAGCCCCTGACCTTTCTAGAGCCTCCCAGGACCCTTCTAAAAGCCCCCAGACCCTTCTAGAGCCTCCCAGGACCTTTCTAAAAGCCCCCAGACCATTCTAGAGCCCCCCAGGACCCTTCTAAAAGCCCCCAGACGCTTCTAGAGCCCCCCATGACTCTTCTACAAGCCCTCAGACCCTTCTAGAGCCCCCCAGGACCCTTCTAATAGCCCCCAGACCCTTCTAGAGGCTCCCAGTACCCTTCTAAAAGAACCCAGACCCTTCGAGAGGTCCCCAGGACCCTTCAAAAAGTCCCCAGACCCTTCTAGAACCCCCCCGGACCATTCTAAAAGCCCCCAGACCCTTCTAGAGACCCCCAGGACCCTTCTAAAAGCCCCAAGACCATTCTAGAGCCACCCAGGACCCTTCTAAAAGAACCCAGACCCTTCTAGAGCCTCCCAGGACCTTTCTAAAAGACCCCAGACCATTCTAGAGCCCCCCAGGACCCTTCTAAAAGCCCCCAGACGCTTCTAGAGCCCCCCATGACTCTTCTACAAGCCCTCAGACCCTTCTAGAGCCCCCCAGGACCCTTCTAATAGCCCCCAGACCCTTCTAGAGGCTCCCAGTACCCTTCTAAAAGAACCCAGACCCTTCGAGAGGTCCCCAGGACCCTTCAAAAAGTCCCCAGACCCTTCTAGAACCCCCCCGGACCATTCTAAAAGCCCCCAGACCCTTCTAGAGGCCCCCAGGACCCTTCTAAAAGCATCTAGACCCTTCAAGAGCCCCCCAGGACCCTTCTAAAAGCCTCCAGACCCTTCTAGAGGCACCCAGGACCCTTCTAAAAGACCCCAGACCCTTCTAGAGCCTCCCAGGACCCTTCTAAATGACACCAGACCCTTTTAGAGCCCTCCAGGACCCTTCTAAAAGCTCCCAGACCCTTCTAGACCCTCCCCGGATCCTTCTAAAAGTCTCCAGACCCTTCTAGAGTCCACCAGGACCCCTCTAAAACCCTCCAGACCCTTCTAGAGACACCCAGGACCCTTCTAAAAGCCCCCACACCCTTCTAGAGCCCCCCAGACTCTTCTAGAAGAGACCAAATACTTCTAGAGCCACCCAAGTACCATTCTCAAAGTCCCCAGACCCTTCTAGAGCCCCCCAGGACCCTTCCAATAGCACCCAGACCTTTCTAGAGGCCCCCATGGCCCCTCTTAAGGCACCCCGTCCCTTCTAGAGCACACCAGGATCCTTCTAAGAGCCCCCAGACCGTTCTAGAGCCCCCAGGACCCTTCTAAAAGCCCCCAGACTCTTCTAAAGCCTCTCAGGACCCTTCTAAAAGACCCCAGACCCTTCTACAACCCTCCCAGGACCCATCTAATCGCCTTCAGACGCTTATAGAGCCCCCCCGGACCCTTCTAATAGCCCCCAGACCCTTCTAGAGGCCTCCAGGACCATTCTGAAAGCCCCCAGACCCTTCTAGACGCACCCAGGACCATTCTAAAGTCCCCCAGACCCTTCTAGACCCTCCCCGGATCATTCTAAAAGCCCCCAGAACATTCTAGAGCCCCCCAGGACCATTCTAGAAATCTCCAGACCCTTCTAGAGGCGCCCAGGACCCTTCTTAAAGCCCCCATACCCTTCTAGAGCCCACAGGACCCATCTAAAAGCATCCAGACCCTTCTAGAGCCCCCCAGGACCCTTCTAAAATCCTCCAGACCCTTCTAGTCCCTCCCTGGATCCATCTAAAAAACCCCAGACCCTTCTAAATCCTCCCAGGACCCTTCTAAAGGCACCCAGACCCTTCTAGACCCTCCCCGGATCCTTCCAAAAGACCCCAGACCATTCTAGAGCCCCCCAGGACCCTTCTAAAAGCCTCCAGACCATTCAAGAGCCCCCCAGGACCCTTCTAAAAGCACCCAGACCCTTCTAGAGCCCCCCAGGACCCTTCTAAAAGCCCCCAGACGCTTCTAGAGCCCCCCATGACTCTTCTACAAGCCCTCAGACCCTTCTAGAGCCCCCCAGGACCCTTCTAATAGCCCCCAGACCCTTCTAGAGGCTCCCAGTACCCTTCTAAAAGAACCCAGACCCTTCGAGAGGTCCCCAGGACCCTTCAAAAAGTCCCCAGACCCTTCTAGAACCCCCCCGGACCATTCTAAAAGCCCCCAGACCCTTCTAGAGGCCCCCAGGACCCTTCTAAAAGCATCTAGACCCTTCAAGAGCCCCCCAGGACCCTTCTAAAAGCCTCCAGACCCTTCTAGAGGCACCCAGGACCCTTCTAAAAGACCCCAGACCCTTCTAGAGCCTCCCAGGACCCTTCTAAATGACACCAGACCCTTTTAGAGCCCTCCAGGACCCTTCTAAAAGCTCCCAGACCCTTCTAGACCCTCCCCGGATCCTTCTAAAAGTCTCCAGACCCTTCTAGAGTCCACCAGGACCCCTCTAAAACCCTCCAGACCCTTCTAGAGACACCCAGGACCCTTCTAAAAGCCCCCACACCCTTCTAGAGCCCCCCAGACTCTTCTAGAAGAGACCAAATACTTCTAGAGCCACCCAAGTACCATTCTCAAAGTCCCCAGACCCTTCTAGAGCCCCCCAGGACCCTTCCAATAGCACCCAGACCTTTCTAGAGGCCCCCATGGCCCCTCTTAAGGCACCCCGTCCCTTCTAGAGCACACCAGGATCCTTCTAAGAGCCCCCAGACCGTTCTAGAGCCCCCAGGACCCTTCTAAAAGCCCCCAGACTCTTCTAAAGCCTCTCAGGACCCTTCTAAAAGACCCCAGACCCTTCTACAACCCTCCCCGGATCATTCTAAAAGCATCCAGAGCCTTCTAGAGCCCCCCAGGACCTTTCTAAAAGCCTCCAGACCCTTCTAGAGCCCCCCAGGACCCTTCTAAAAGTCTCCAGACCCTTCTAGAGGCCCCCAGGACCCTTATAAAAGCACACAGATTTTTCTAGAGCCTCCCAGGACCCTTCTAAAAGCCCCAAGACCCTTCTAAAACCCACCAGGACCCTTCTAAAAGCCCCAAGACCCTTCTAGATCCTCCCCGGATCCTTCTAAAATACTCCAGACCCTTCTAGAGCCCCCCAGGACCCCTCTAAAAGCCTCCAGACCCTTCTAGAGCTCCCCAGGACCCTTCTAAGAGACCCCAGACCCTTCTAGATCCTCGCCGGATCCTTCTAAATGACCCCAGACCCTTCTAAAACCTCCCAGGACCCTTCTAAAAGCCCCCAGACCCTTATAGAGGCCCCCAGGACCCTTCTGAAAGCTCCCAGACCCTTCTAGAGGCATCCAGGAACCTTGTAAAAGCCCCCATACCCTTCTAGAGACCCCCAGGACCCTTCTAAAGGTACCCAAACCCTTCTAGACCCTCCACGGATCAATCTAAAAGACCCCAGACCCTTCTAGAACCCCCAGGACCTTTCTAAAAGCCTCCAGACCCTTCTAGAGGCCCCTAGGACCCTTATAAATGCACCCAGATTTTTCTAGAACCTCTCAGGACCCTTCTAAAAGCACCCACACCCTTCTAGAGTTCACCAGGACCCTTCTAAAAGAACCCAGACCCTTCTAGTCCCTCCCCGGATCATTCTAAAAGAACCTAGACCCTTCTACAACCTCCCAGGAACTTTCTAAAAGCCCCCAGACCCTTCTAGAGCCCCCCCCGGACCCATCTAAATGCCTCCAGGCCCATCTAGAGCACCCCAGGACCCTTCTAAAATCCCCGAGACCCTTCTAGACCCTCCCCGGATCCTTCTAAAAGAACCCAGACCCTTCTAAAACCTCCCAGGACCCTTCTAAAAGCCCCCAGACCCTTCTAGAGCCCCCCAGGACCCTTCTAAAAGCCCCCAGACCCTTCTAGAGCCCCCCAGGTCCCCTCTAAAAGCCTCCAGACCCTTCTAGAGCTCCCCAGGACCATTCTAAAAGCCCCCAGACCCTTCTAGAGCCCCCCATTACCCTTCTAAAAGCCCCCAGACGCTTCTAGAGCCCCCCAAGACCCCTCTAAAAGCCTCCAGACCCTTCAAGAGCCACCCAAGGACCATTGTAAAAGCCCCCAGACCTTTCTAGAGGCACCCTGGGCCCCTCTTGAGGTCCCCAGACCCTACTAGAGCCCCCCAGGACCCTTCTAAAAGCCCCCAGACACTTCTAGATACCCCCAGGACCCTATAAAATCCCCCAGACCCTTCTTGAGGCACCCAGGACGCTTCCAAAAGCACCCAGACCCTTCTAGAGCCACCCAAGGACCCTTTTCAAAGACTCCAGACCCTTCTAGAGCCACCCAGGACCCTTCTAAAAGCCCCCAGACCCTTCTAGAGCCCCCCCGTACCCTTCTAAAAGCACCCAGACACTTCTAGATGCCCCCAAGGCCCCTCTTAATGACCCCCGTCCCTTCTAGAACACCCCAGGACCCTTCTAAAAGCCCACAGACCCTTCTAGAGCCCCCCAAGACCCTTCTAAAATCACCCAGACCCGTCTAGAGCCCCCCCGGACCCTTCTAAAAGCCCCCAGACCATTCTAGAGACACCCAGGACCCTTCTAAAAGCCCCCAGAACCTTCTAGAGCCGCCCAGGACCCCTCTAAAAGCTCCAAGACCCTTCTAGAGCCCACCAGGACCCATCCAAAAGACCCCAGACCTTCTAAAGCCTCCCAGGACCCTTCTGTTAGCACCCAGACTCTTCTAGAGGTCCCCAGGACCCTTCTGAAAGCCCCAGACCCTTCTAGAGGCTCCCAGGACCCTTCTAAAAGTCCTCAGACCCTTCTAGAGCCCCCCAGGACGCTTCTAAAAGCCCCCAGACCCTTCTAGAGCCCCCAAGGACCATTCTAAAAGCCCCCAGACCATTCTAGAGCCCCCCAGGAGCAATCTAATAGCCCCCAGACCATTCTAGAGCCCCCCAGGACCCTTCTAAAAGCCCACAGACCCTTCTAATAGCCCCCAGACCCTTCTAGAGGAACCCAGTACCATTCTGAAAGCCCCCAGACCCTTCTAGGGGCACCCAGGACCCTTCTATAAGCCCCCAGACCCTTCTAGAGCCCCCCAGAACCCTTCTAAAAGCCCCCAGACCCTTCTAGAGCCTCCCAGGACCATTCTAAAAGCCCCTAGACCCTTCTAGAGGCCCCCAGGACCTTTCTAAAGGCCCCCAGACCCTTCTAGAGCCCCCCACGACCCATCTAAAATCCCTCAGACCCTTCTAGAGCCCCCCCGGACCCATCTAAATGCCTCCAGACCCATCTAGAGCACCCCAGGACCCTTCTAAAATCCCCGAGACCCTTCTAGACCCTCCCCGGATCCTTCTAAAAGAACCCAGACCCTTCTAAAACCTCCCAGGACCCTTCTAAAAGCACCCAGACCCTTCTAGAGCCCCCCAGGACCCTTCTAAAAGCCCCCAGACCCTTCTAGAGCCCCCCAGGTCCCCTCTAAAAGCCTCCAGACCCTTCTAGAGCTCCCCAGGACCATTCTAAAAGCCCCCAGACCCTTCTAGAGCCCCCCAGGACCATTCTAAAAGCCCCCAGACGCTTCTAGAGCCCGCCAGGACCCCTCTAAAAGCCTCCAGACCCTTCAAGAGCCACCCAAGGACCATTGTAAAAGCCCCCAGACCTTTCTAGAGGCACCCTGGGCCCCTCTTGAGGTCCCCAGACCCTACTAGAGCCCCCCAGGACCCTTCTAAAAGCCCCCAGACACTTCTAGATACCCCCAGGACCCTATAAAATCCCCCAGACCCTTCTTGAGGCACCCAGGACGCTTCCAAAAGCACCCAGACCCTTCTAGAGCCACCCAAGAGCCCTTTTCAAAGACTCCAGACCCTTCTAGAGCCACCCAGGACCCTTCTAAAAGCCCCCAGACCCTTCTAGAGCCCCCCCGGACCCTTCTAAAAGCACCCAGACACTTCTAGATGCACCCAAGGCCCCTCTTAATGACCCCCGTCCCTTCTAGAGCACCCCAGGACCCTTCTAAAAGCCCACAGACCCTTCTAGAGCCCCCCAAGACCCTTCTAAAATCACCCAGACCCGTCTAGAGCCCCCCCGGACCCTTCTAAAAGCCCCCAGACCATTCTAGAGACACCCAGGACCCTTCTAAAAGCCCCCAGAACCTTCTAGAGCCGCCCAGGACCCCTCTAAAAGCCCCAAGACCCTTCTAGAGCCCCCCACGACCCATCTAAAATCCCTCAGACCCTTCTAGAGCCCCCCAGGACCCTTCTAAAAGCCCCCAGACCCTTCTAGATCCTCCCAGGACCATTCTAAAAGCCCCCAGACCCTTCTAGAGGCCCCCAGGACCCTTCTAAAAGCCACCAGACCCTTCCAGAGACCCCCAGGACCCTTCTGAACACACCCAGAACCTTCTAGAGCCTCCAGGAGCCTTCTAAAAGCCCACAGACCCTTCTAGAGGCACGCAGGACCCTTCTGAAAGCCCCCAGACCCTTCTAGAGCCTCCCAGGACCCCTCTAAAAGACCGCAGACCCTTCTACAGCCCCCAGAACCTATCTAATCGCCTTGAGACCCTTATAGAGCCCCACCGGACCCTTCTAATAGCCCCCAGACCCTTCTAGAGGCACGCAGGACCCTTCTGAAAGCCCCCAGACCCTTCTAGAGCCTCCCAGGACCCTTCTAAAAGCTACCAGACCCTTCTAGAGCGCCCCTGGACCCTTCTAAAGGCCCCCAGACCCTTCTAGACCCTCCCCGGATCATTCTAAAAGCATCCAGAGCCTTCTAGAGCCCGCCAGGACCTTTCTAAAAGCCTCCAGACCCTTCTAGAGCCCCCCAGGACCCTTCTAAAAGTCTCCAGACCCATCTAGAGGCCCCCAGGACCCTTATAAAAGCACACAGATTTTTCTAGAGCCTCCCAGGACCCTTCTAAAAGCCCCAAGACCCTTCTAAAACCCACCAGGACCCTTCTAAAAGCCCCAAGACCCTTCTAGATCCTCCCCGGATCCTTCTAAAATACTCCAGACCCTTCTAGAGCCCCCCAGGACCCCTCTAAAAGCCTCCAGACCCTTCTAGAGCTCCCCAGGACCCTTCTAAGAGACCCCAGACCCTTCTAGATCCTCGCCGGATCCTTCTAAATGACCCCAGACCCTTCTAAAACCTCCCAGGACCCTTCTAAAAGCCCCCAGACCCTTATAGAGGCCCCCAGGACCCTTCTGAAAGCTCCCAGACCCTTCTAGAGGCATCCAGGAACCTTGTAAAAGCCCCCATACCCTTCTAGAGACCCCCACGACCCTTCTAAAGGTACCCAAACCCTTCTAGACCCTCCACGGATCAATCTAAAAGACCCCAGACCCTTCTAGAACTCCCAGGACCTTTCTAAAAGCCTCCAGACCCTTCTAGAGGCCCCTAGGACCCTTATAAATGCACCCAGATTTTTCTAGAACCTCTCAGGACCCTTCTAAAAGCACCCACACCCTTCTAGAGTTCACCAGGACCCTTCTAAAAGAACCCAGACCCTTCTAGTCCCTCCCCGGATCATTCTAAAAGAACCTAGACCCTTCTAAAACCTCCCAGGAACTTTCTAAAAGCCCCCAGACCCTTCTAGAGCCCCCCCGGACCCATCTAAATGCCTCCAGACCCATCTAGAGCACCCCAGGACCCTTCTAAAATCCCCGAGACCCTTCTAGACCCTCCCCGGATCCTTCTAAAAGAACCCAGACCCTTCTAAAACCTCCCAGGACCCTTCTAAAAGCCCCCAGACCCTTCTAGAGCCCCCCAGGACCCTTCTAAAAGCCCCCAGACCCTTCTAGAGCCCCCCAGGTCCCCTCTAAAAGCCTCCAGACCCTTCTAGAGCTCCCCAGGACCATTCTAAAAGCCCCCAGACCCTTCTAGAGCCCCCCAGGACCATTCTAAAAGCCCCCAGACGCTTCTAGAGCCCCCCAGGACCCCTCTAAAAGCCTCCAGACCCTTCAAGAGCCACCCAAGGACCATTGTAAAAGCCCCCAGACCTTTCTAGAGGCACCCTGGGCCCCTCTTGAGGTCCCCAGACCCTACTAGAGCCCCCCAGGACCCTTCTAAAAGCCCCCAGACACTTCTAGATACCCCCAGGACCCTATAAAATCCCCCAGACCCTTCTTGAGGCACCCAGGACGCTTCCAAAAGCACCCAGACCCTTCTAGAGCCACCCAAGAGCCCTTTTCAAAGACTCCAGACCCTTCTAGAGCCACCCAGGACCCTTCTAAAAGCCCCCAGACCCTTCTAGAGCCCCCCCGGACCCTTCTAAAAGCACCCAGACACTTCTAGATGCACCCAAGGCCCCTCTTAATGACCCCCGTCCCTTCTAGAGCACCCCAGGACCCTTCTAAAAGCCCACAGACCCTTCTAGAGCCCCCCAAGACCCTTCTAAAATCACCCAGACCCGTCTAGAGCCCCCCCGGACCCTTCTAAAAGCCCCCAGACCATTCTAGAGACACCCAGGACCCTTCTAAAAGCCCCCAGAACCTTCTAGAGCCGCCCAGG